>PVJO010011757.1:0-58366 GCA_004026905.1 Hystrix cristata
AGAAGGAGAGAATTAGATCTGCACTCCTTAAGGAGGCGTCCCTGCCTAAGGAAGAGATCTAGAGCTAGCCCACAAGGTGTGCACTCCCTTGTGTGGCCGAACGAAGACTAGATGGACGTCTCCATCCGAGTTGCGACGCGCGTCGTCTTCCCTTGAGAAACCTTTAGACTCCTTTAGACTACTTAGAACCTTTAGATTACAGTGGAACTTCCCCAAATAAAGTTCCCTTAGTCTCCTCATTGAGACCATTGATAGCTCAACTAGCCTTAGAAATCAGATGGGAAAAATCTCTTGCATTCATTTCAGCAGAAGTACTAAGAACTGGGAAGGCTCTGTAGTTACAACTCGCAGTTACTTTGGTAAAGTTTCTAAATATTAAAACACTGTTCTGTTTAATTATCAGGCATTGATCTTTAACTTAACTATATTTAAAGGGAAATATAAAAACCAAGTGATGATGGTCTCAGATAAACTCTTAGGGTGGCTGAGGTACCGGGTTTTAGTCAAAAGCCTCGAGATTGTAAAACGGACAAATTTTTCTTTGCACCTTAGTTTCCCCCACAGTGGTGGAAAATGCTTAGGTCCCCAGCAGGGGAACATGACGATTTTGCATCTATTGGTCCCCCATTCATTTGGGATCACAACCAGAGGCGGCTGTGACTCAGATTTGAGCCTGTGTATCACCAAAATAAACCTCCTGCATTCTTAAAGAAATAGCACATAATTTTTTTTTTGGCTCACTGTAACCCCTTATGCTGTTTAAAATTAGAGGCTTAGCTTGTAAGACCCGTCATTTAAACTTGTAATAGGATAGGAAAATGAAAAAGAGAGGAAAATGAAAAGAAAAAGTTCAGCAGCAGTTCCAAAAGTTTGGCAGTGGCAGGGTCACATGGCAGGCCGGCTAATGACCTAAAGGTGAGTACGGTGGCACCCAATATAAAGTACATACAAGAACCAAGAGAACAACTGGCCACCATATGGTGGCCCTCGAGGAACAACCAATATACCATCCAAGGCAGAAAGGGAACAAGTTTCCATAGCGTGAGGTATCCAACCAGATTAACTTATATGCAACAAATACAGCAATAAAATATAACCAATATAATGAGAATAGTGATTCATAACTGAAGCATAGGTAACTGGAGAGAAAAACAAGCAAACAACTAAAAGGAAAAATAGTTATTTTCAAACAACTAAAAGGAAAAATAGTTATTTTCTTTTCTCCTATCTTTGCTATCAGAAAAGCCATGAATAATTCCTTCTGCACGGTATAGAGCCATAAAAAGAGAAAGACAGGAGAGAGGAATGAAAGTCCGCTGAACAGTATTTTTGTCCAGTGGAATTTCATCTTGCCTGGGTTCCTTGTACGTGGTGGCCGGAGCGTAGTCCTGGTTGTATCTCCCTGTAGCTGGATCTGGGTCAGGTGGTGCCTCTGAGGTCTGGTAAAGTCTCTCTCCTGGCTGGCTTCGCCAAAAATGTTGTCAGATGGGAAGGGGAATTCAGAAAATGTATCTCCAGGTTCTTTATTCGTGCAGGCAATGAATTGCAGGAGTGAATTTTAGGGCATTAGGAAAGTTTATTTAAGTAACAAAAGGGAGACTGGTTTGGCTAGGTGGGTAAAATAACTAGGATGCTGCAGTTAGGAATCTGAAAAGGCCTAGGAGACTAGGGAGCAGGGGGCAAGAGGGTAAGCTCACAAGGCAAAAAGGGAGAGAGAAGGGAGAGAGGGGAGAGAAGGGTGAACTCGTGGTGCCATTCACATTTATCTGGATTCTGTTCTCATGAGAGTTTCTCGATCCTGTGAGAAAAGGGGCGACTGGAATTTCATGACCAGGCTGACGTCAGGCCAAGCCCACTCCCCAAGGTTACATTTGTCTTCCCAGCCAGGTCAGGCCACACCCTATTCCTATATCAGGGTGAGTGCAGAACATCTGTCTATACACTGGATACCTGAAAGATCCAATCAAGGACTGGGAGCCACAGCAACGTCCTAAGTGCATCTGTGTCTGCACTAGAAGGCTGAAGGAATCTATACTGGAGTGAGGATACTATGCTTGTAGCAGAGATGAAGACCAGAGCTCCCCAGAAGCAAACAGCAGCCATCTTCAATGACAGCAAGGACCAAGCTCCTCCTGCAGTGAGAAAAGCACAGTTCCCTTTGGGAGAACCAGCTGTGACAGAGCTTCTCCTGGGAAACAGCTGACTGCTATCTTCTGCTCCAGTTTTCCTTTATGCTGTGGTTGCAACAATCTTCAGGTGGATCCTCTATGCCTAGAACCATACCAACTCAGTTCAGTTGGGTGTCTCTGCTTGTTAATCCAATAGTAAAATCCACCACACTGGGTCAGACAGGATTTCCATTTAGTTTTTCTGCGGCCTCTCCATACCGATTGTCATAGTGGTTGTACTAGTTTACATCCCCACCAATAATGTAGAAGCGTTTCTTGTCCCCCACAACCTCACTGGCACTTGTTTTTTGTGTCCTTGATAATAGCCATTCTGGCTGAAGTAAGGCAGAATGTTAGGGTTGTTTTAGCTTGCAATTTTCTAAAGACCAAATATGCTGAACATTTTTTGATGTATTTATTGGCCATTTGTCCTTCTTCCTCTGAAAAGTGTCTGTTCTTTTCAGTTGCCCCTTTATCAATCTTTTATTTTTGGCAATCTAATTTTGGCAGTTCTTTATATATTCTAGATATTAGTCCTCTGTTGCAGGAGTATCTGGTAACAGTTTTCCCATTCTGTAGGTTGTCTTTTTTCACTCTGCTGGCTATTTCCTTTGCTATGCAGAAGCTCTTTAATTTGGTATAATCCAATTTGTTGATTCTTGGTATTATTTTTTGTGCAATTGGAGTTCTGTTCAGGAAGTCTTTCCCTATACCTACATCATTGATAGTTTTACCAGTTTTTTTCTTCTAGCAAATTCAATGATTCTATTTTTAGTAATAGGTCTTTGATCCATTTTTATTTGATTTTAGTACAGAATGAGAGCTATGGGTGAAGATTCAGTCTTTGCATGTGGATAACCAGTTTTCTCAACACAATTTGTTAAAGAATCTTTTCTCCACCATATATTATCGGTCCCTTTGTCAAAGATCAGATGGTTGAAGGTGCTTGGGGTTGTTTCTGCCTTCTGTATTCTAGTCCATTGGTCAGTATGTCTGTGGTTGTGCCAGCACCATGCCGTTTTCACTAATATAACTTGACATGTGTGATTGTGGTGCCTCCTCTCTTGCTCTCGTTACCCAGAATGCCTTGACTAGTCTGTGTCTCTTCTGGTTCCACATAAATCTTAGTTATTTTTTTTCTCTTTATGTGGAAAAGGCTGATGATATTTTGATCAGGACTGAGGTAAATCTCATATTTAGTAATCTGACCATTTTAATGATATTAGTTCTACCTACCCATCAACAAGGTATATCTTTCCATTTTCTAATGTCCTTTTAATCTTTTAGAGCGATATAGTTTTCATTATGAAGGTCTTCTTTGCCTTGATTAGGTTAATTCCAAGGTTTAATTTTTGGAGTTACTGTGAATGGGACTGTTTTTCTGATATCTTTCTCAGTGTGCTATTTCTTGGCATATAGGGACATTATTGATTTTTGTATGTTTATTTTGTACCCTCTTGATGAATTTATTAGTTCTAAGTCTTCTAGTAGAGTTTCTTGGAATCTTTTGCTTATTTTTTTCCTATTCAAATCCCTTTTATAAAAGAGAAATTTGATTGTTCATTCATTCATTTAATTCACTTACAAATGGTAGAACTTCCTACACAGTATAGGAGGCTGTCTTAGGATTGGCAGCTCTGGTGTTAGAACTTAACGTGGTTCTTTTCCTAGAATTAGACCCCCAAACTGTGATACAAGAAAGTAGCTCTTGAATATCAAATCCTCATGTATCTCAGAAACTACTGTGATGTCCTTTAGCTTGAAAAGAAAACATTTTTGTCTAACCTCAGCCTTGTCCTTGCAAAAATATCTGTTTGATCTTTCATACATTTTCAGTAAAATCTCTTTATTGGACTTAGACTTACAAACTGCAGGAGAAGAAGCAGTCTTCCATAATACGTTTTTAACCCTAAATTCGTATTTTAGACAGATCACATTATTTAGTTCAACTGGACGTTGAAATTAAGTCATGGGAGACATGATTTCATGTTTAAGCAATTTTTTTTATCCAACTCTAAGCATCTAAAATATAGGTTATCTAGGTATAACTTAAAGATGTTTTGAGACACTTAATGATCGAAGTATTCAAGAGCTTGAGCAACATACTGGAAAACAAATTGTTTTTAGGGAAGGAAGATTCCAGAAGAAGTTCTAAGTGTAGCAATTAGGCCTCCAATCCCACGGGAGGAAGTAAGAAGGGGTTCATGATACTCACAGCATCTTTCACCTGGATTTGTTCTCTTTCTCTATGTCCATGATCCGAGATCTAGAGTGAAAAGAGGCTGATTGTGAAAACTAAAATAGAATGACTTTAAATACCCTCTAAAAAACAGAAAACACACGTGAACAATGCTTTAGGGCATACTTAACCCAGCTGAAGAACATGAGTTTAGAATATCGATGGTGCTAACAACAGAAGTAAACTATGTCCTTTTGACATTTGGGCATAAAGGTATGAAAACAGGCCTTTGATGTGGGAACACTCTCAATAAACACATCATTGTAACTTCTCTCACATCAATGACCACAATGGGTATTTGGGAATCTAGTAGCACTATGTGGTGTTGGTTCCTTTCCCAGGGCTCTGGGGCGATGAGAGTAGGACCCAGTGACAGAAAGATGACTACAGTAATGAGAACGATAATGAACCCACATATGTCCTCAATAAACACTATTCATTCTCAGAACCCATAGCAAATCACATCTGTGGAACCTACAAAACATTAAAAGATCTGGGAAGCAGAAATATCTAAAGGGAATCAGGAAGGAGGAAGAAGTTATTTTCTTCAAGGAAGTTTGGCTGAATACTTTTTAAAAATTATATGGATTAATTTTTCTGGACTCTCAAAATTGTGCCTATGGGGGATTAGTGGGGAATGTAACACTTTAACAGGGGCTAGAATTCCAGACATATTTGCTGTCTTCATTCTCCAGCTATAGAAATATTCAAACAATGATCTTTGCCCCAGAGTCACTGGAGTCAATACCACGGAACATTGGTTACATTTATATCCTTCTTGGTACAATGTATTTTTCAGAAGTCAATAAATACTAGATTAGATAAACTACACCACTTTGCTCAACTATCTTGACTAATTATTAAAGAAGCCTGGCACTAAACACTTGGTTGACACTCGATGTTTCCTGGGATGACTTTGAGACCTGAAAACAGTGTCGAGGGAGCAGGAGTCAGAACATTATTAACAGGTACGCTCTCACAGCACTCTCCGCTGCACACTACAAAAGTGATCACTGTCTCGAATCTCCAGTGTTTCCTGAAATGTACTCCAGCAAAATCTAATCACTCAATAAAGATACACAATCAGAGATAGTCTACTACTGCTAAATAAGAGTAGCCACCTCTGTGTATATTGTTATTTCAAATACCCATAGTACGTACTACATACAAACAAAACCTCTAAATAATCATGTAATATGTTCCAAGCTGCTTCAATTTAGCGTACCTCAAAGTAATTTCCCACATCTATAATTTTGGACGTCAAGTTTTTTGGGTTGAAGAATTCCCCAGTCAGCTGGAACAGCCTTATTCTTGGGGTGCCTGTGAGAGCGTTCCCAGAGAAGGTTTGTGTATGAGTCAGCAAAAGGAGTGGGGGAGATCTGCCCTCTGTGTGGCAGGAAGCGCCTAATGGACTGGAGCCCCAGATGGATCAGGATAGCAGAAGAGGATGCACACAGTTTCTCACCCATGCACTCTCCCTTCCTCCTGGTATGGGCTTGTTTTCTGCTGTTAATTCTGGTTTCTTAGACTGAACAATATACGAATTCCCCAGCTTTCTAGCTTGCAGTGAGCTTTGTGAAACTTTTAACCTCTGTGACTGCACAAATCCATGTAATATAGATAAATATATAGACAGACAGACAGAGATGGGGTGGTTTTTGTATTGGTTTGTTTTCTCTCTGTAATGCTAATAAACCACTTCTTAAGAGATGTCTTGACACCTTCTGGCAAATATTGCTCTATAGAGTGTATTTTGCAAAATGGATGTATTTCTAACACGATACAGATGGTGCATAACTTACATTGATTCAACTTAATGATTTTATGACTTTACATTGTGCAAAAATATACCCATTAGCCATTCTTCTTTTTCCTTTCACTACATTATTCAATAAACTACAGCAGGATCTGATTCTCTCCATCTTGTATCCCATAGGTTTGGTTACCCGTGGTCAACTGCAGTCCAAATCCATTAATGTCTGTCATGACTCTTAAGAGGGAGACGAAGAGAAAGAAGGAGAGGGAGAGACAAAGAGAGAGAGATAATATAAGATAGTATATTGGTAAAACTACTGTCCTGTGGCTATTGTTGTTAATCTCCTATTGTGCCTAAGTTATAAATTACATTTTATATGGACATGGAGGAAAATACACTTGGTATTATACACAGTTTTAGGCATCCTCTAGGGTCTTGAAAGACTTCTCGTGAAATAATAGACACCTCCAATGAAGAAATACAAACAGCCAATAAATACATGAAAAAATGTTCAATATCGTGGCCATTCGAGAGATGCAAATTAAAACAACACTGAGATTCCACCTCACTCCAGAAAGAATGACTAACATCAAGAAATCAACAAGTAACAGATACTGTGGTGAGGAAAAAACCCTTCCTTCTCCATTGTAGGGAAGGCTGTAAACTGATACAACCACTATGGAAATCATTAGAGACACTCCCCAAAAAATTAAAGTAGAAATTTCATTTGACCCAGCTGTTCTACTTCTAGGGAGCCTCCCCAAAGAGTTAAAGACATCACATCACAGTGATGAATACATAACCATGTTTCTAGCAGAGCAATTCATAATAGCTACATCTTGGAAAGAGTGTTATGTTCATCAGCAGATGAATGGATAAAAAATGTGGTATGTATACAAAATGAAGTACTACTCTGCTATAAAGAAGGATAAACTTGAGTCATTTGTAGGAAAATGATGCACCTTGAGACCATAATCCTAAATGAAGTTAACAGATATACAAGCTTAAATATAGCATGGTTTCTCTTACATGAAAAACTCAATATATAAAGTATAAAACCAAAGACAGATAATAAGAACAAAGAGAAAGGAAAAAAAGTATTGTAATTCAGCATGGACAAGGTATCTAAAAGTAGTGTAGCTGACTTAGCACAATTGTCTTACATGTTTCCTTTGATGTTTGGCTTATTAGTCTCATTTTCAATGTGTATATATGATATTTACCTTTATAAGTTCTTGTAAGATAAATAAATGAATCTGATGGTAGAAAAATAAAAGTGTGCAGAGGAAGGAGAGGGGCATAGAAATGTGTTAGGTACACGTACAAATTCCCTACAGTGAATGTAACCACTATGTACTGCAAACATTTACTAAAAAAAGTAAAAAAAAAAAATTGTCAACTTCCAAGGTCAACATGTTTCCAGATCATTCCATGTTAAATTTTTGAGTTCTGTGGAATTTTTTTTGACATTTCTTGGAAGAAGTCTCTTTAATGCCTAACTCTCAGAACTCCTCATATTAGAGAAAAATAAATAAATAAATATATGTCCAGAGAGGTGAGGAAAGGAAAAATGGCTAAGGAATTAAACTATAGGCTTCTACTAGAGAAAAATACCTTTAATATTTTCCTTATCGCAAAACCTGAAATGAGTACTGCATACGCTATTACATGTGTGCACTTATTTAATAAAAAAATTGCATTTATAAGCTTAACAGGGCAATACATTTGTATTCTCTCCCAAATCTTTAAGTAAATTTGAAATGCCAGGAAGATAAATCATGTATATATCATGGCTTCTCATCATCCATGACATACTGTTTCACAACCCAATGGAAGATTTCACATAAATAATAAACTACTTTAGTGTGTAAAAATTAGGATAATTGACCGCTCTAGAAGGTGCCTGTAAATATTCATATTTGTGAGTATTAATCCTATGAAACAGGCCACACAGGACTGCCATAGTCTTAATCGCATGTTACACTGACTTTAGAATCTCAAGTTGGGCTTGAAACAGGCTCATCTGGCAGAAAGTGCCCTTTAGTGGAAGAATAAATCAACACAGAGAGAAATTTTCTTGTGTTAGGGTGATTTTTCTCAGTTTTTCTCCATAGTTCTTATATCCCAATGTTCTTCCCTAAGGAATGCAAAATTTAGATAGTGAAGGAACAGATTTTATTAAAATTTGTTGTGTCCATAAATGCAAAGTACTCCTAATTTTAGCGTGATCATTTCTTAGCATGAGATAATAGCTATTCAGAGTAGAGGCATTTGTTAGTTCATTAGGCTTATAGACCAACATTTGAGCTAGCAAAAAATTTTTTGGAATTAAGCTTGTGTAGAGATTCAAGACATGAAAACCAAAGAAGATACTCAAACCAAAGAAATAGAAACTGAAGTAAAGTTCCACCAACCTCTCGGTATTGATAGGTAAGACTTGGGACTTCCATGGAAGAGCAAAGCTTTAATACACAACACATGTATTCAGAAATGAGTCTAGAAACCAGAGATAATACCCAAACAGTTCGTCGATCAATGCATACCGTTACACTCGTAAGCCACAAACTTCAATTACATTTACTAATTGTTTTATGGCAGCATATTAGGCAACATTAGGATACTTGTACTAAGGAAATTAGAAGTTGAACATTTAAAAAAACTTATTTATAAAGAACACAGCTACATTTTCAAAATGCTTTCTCTCCATTTTATGTAAGATACATAGATTTGGGGAAAGAGTAGAGTGTTCATTCAGTAATAATATGAGTTGGGGTTGGAGATTTAGTTCAAGTGGTAGAGCTTTTGCCTAACAAGCATGAGGCCCTGAATTTTATCTGCAGCAACTCCCCAAAAATACTGCAAAACAGTAATAGTATGAGTCCCTCTCCCCAACCTACTTAGTGCAGCTTCTGGAATATGGTAGGTGCTTATCAAAAATCTGTCAACTAAATAAATTCAAACACAACAACCCATCCACTCACACACATAAATATTAGTTTGAATTAAACAGATAGGTTTAGGGTAACACACAGAAAAATAAAAACCTAGTCAGTGTCTTCACTATTTTGACAAATGGAACAAGGAAAATTAAATCACATCAACCAAGTTTTAAAGTCTAACCAGTAAAAAGATTATGTGTTCAAAGGCAAAGTGTCCTGAAAAGAAAATCTTAGTGGCATAGTTACTGTTTGTGTACCGTGAGTCCTCAAATCCCACCCATAAATAAATAACACTCTACCATTATTATGATAGTTAATCTTCATTGTCAACTTAATTGGATTGAGAAATGTTTAGGAAATTAGGAAACCACAATTCTGTGGTTTTTTGTGAGAGTATGTACGGCAGTAAACAAGTGGGGGAGACCTGTGTTGAATGTGTGTAGCGTCATCTAACACAGTGGAGCCAGGTTGGTTAAAAACTGGAAGAAAAAAACCCTCTAGCCCCTGGTCTCTGATTCTCTCACTGTCTCTGCCTCTATCTACCAGAAAGTGAGCAGCTTTCCTCCCCCACATCCTTCCACCATGATGTTTGTCTCTTGCCACAGGGTCACAGCGACGGAGCCAGCCAACCATGGTATGAAGCCCATGAAACCACAAGCCAAATTAAAACTTTCCTCCTTGAAGTTATTCTCAGGTATTTGCCACACCAGAAAACTGAAAAACACAGCTATCTATTGTCCCAAAGACAAACTGAAGAAGAAACCTATGCCCAGCCAACTCTACTACCTTTCACACTGTGACCAATGAGTTCTTGTTACTGATGGGCTCATTACCTGAAATGGACCCAAGTGCTCAAAGCCCTGGGTGTACTTCCTTCTAGTGCATCTTCCAGGGCAGCAGCATTGCCCAGCACAGAAATACCAGACATCAAATCATTGAAAAATAAAATCAGAAAAGTTCTGGAGTCTTAGATCCTTATTTTATAAATGAGGAGCCTGAGTCATAACCAGTCAAAGTAACTTGACTAATAGCAGATTAATATTAGTTTAGACCAAAAAGTCTTGAGAAAACTCCAGAGATGAATTGATGGATCAGCACTACTTAATATCTTATTTTTAAATTATTATATAAATGAAAAGGGAGTATGAAAGGTGGTTAGACTAAAGACATAGAGACATGATGTAGAATTCATTGGTTAAATCACATAACCTTTCTTGAGTTGTACAAATCGTAGTCAAAACCATCACACATCAGAGTGTAGACGTTTTATTCATACCTAAGCATCACAAATGAACTTCTCAGCGTTCTTTGCAGCTAGCCAACAGACACAAATTAGCGATACACTGAACCAGCTAACTAATTTGCTAATGGAATATTTGCTCAAAGGCTAGAACTACACAGAAAAGACCAGCAATTAACCTTTGAAAACAAAAAGAATTGTTGCCTAAAAGGTTTTCAGAGCTTAATTATTGATAGAAACTTCAGGGAAAATCTAAACAATGACCTCAAGCATTCTTTATCTTTATAAATCACCTCTTATTTGGGAAGCAAGACAATTCTGTCTCCTGAACTGTTTTCTTATGGAATAGAATGAAGAAACTAAGATAAGAACAAAGTTTGTCTTCAAAAATTTAATTTCATTGCTCCTTCAATTTAAGAAATAATTTTTTCAGGTTCATATATGTATATTTTCTTACTTTTCTTTTCCTTCGTAGTAAATTTGTAGTGACACCTTTTTCTATGAAAAATTAAAACCTAAGTTTAATCAAAGGAAACTATGCAAACTTGGAAGTGGTATTTCAAGAAAGAAATCACAGCTAATGGGTTAACACGGGGTGTCTGCAGGACATATTTGATCATAGGTATTTCCAGATCCGTACAGTGACATGCTGCTTCACATATGTGCTTGTCAACAAATAAATGAACTAAGACAACTTTTATTGATCATATGTCTGGGACATAGTAGACATTTAACAAATACTTTCGAATGAATACAAGTCAGGGATTGTGCCAGCGAATGTATATGTGCATTGTCACTGAATTTTCTCTTTAAATAGAATAGGCTGGGAGTACCTCAACATTGTCCAGTGATATGAATCCTGGATTTACACTTAGGTTTGCCTTTCTGTAACTCCTAAAAATGTTTTAACCCTAATATAAGTGTTTGATGAATATTAAATATGATTCTGAGTGGTCAGCTTAAATTGTCCATTATCTTCACCATGTGGACTTCCTTTTTGTAACCTCAGATGTTGAGAATAGGGAAATTAGTTGCCTGACTAAAATGTCGGGGTTTACTATTACCTAATGGTAGGATATAATGAATATTGTGAAAGACCATCTCCTTTAAAATCTCTTTCTATGCCATGCAGTTCTTTGTTTTGCATGCTGTTACGGTTTCTGTTAATGAAAGACTAATTTATGCTAATAATTTTCCTCTTTCAAAATGCAAATATTCAGTGGAAAAAATTAAATAGGTTGCCATTAATTCTTTAAAGTGGACTGATTTAATCAAATTGCTTCTACCCAGCTGGGATAAGTTTCACTGAAGAAATAGGCATTTAAGTCGAGATGCTTATGCATTTAATAGAAGGTCAGAAAGGGCTTTCCTGTGAGGGCAGCCTTGGGTAGCTACCACAAGCATCTCTGTGCATCCAGAGTAACTTCAAGTCAGCCTAGTAGATGCCCGAGTTTGGAAAAAGAGATAGCAATGATTTGGAGAGGGAGTTCAGAAAGAGAAGGTTGAGTGTAAAAACATGCAGTTTAGCCAGCTAGACCACTGAGGTCTGGACTTGTTGTCCAGCTACTAAAAAGAACACTCAAATCAGTTCCAAACTTGGACTAGAAGATCCTGGTCCACTCACTGAAGTCTTACCTTGTAGAAGCAGGCACTATCCTTTTGTATGGTATAAATTTAACTGCTGAATTAATTACATATTTACACTAAAGATTAAAATAATGTATGTCGACAACTGTGCATTTTCAAAGAGGGAGGCCAAAGACAACAAAACATACATCGCTCTCAAGGACTGTGTAGTGTTATTTGTGCAACCCTGTGGGTTTGTATTCAGTAAGCATTTGTTGGCAATAATAACTATGTATGAGAATTCAGGGTACTAGTTTCTTCAGGCTGCTGTATAGACCACCACAAACTGGGTTGCTTAAAACAACAGAGATTTACCATTTCATAATTTGCTAAAAGTCCAAAATCAGGGTCTCAGCATAGTCGTGCTTCTTTTGAAATTCTGGGTAGGTTCCTTCTTCCCCCCTTTAGAGTTTATGGTGGTCACCATCAAACATTGTTGTTCACTGGCTTACAAATTGGCACTCTGATCTCTGCCTCTGAGGCTACAAAGCTTTCTCCCTGTATGTCTTCTTCTAAACTTGGTACGTTCCCTCTTCTAAAGACATCAGCCTTCATAATGGCTTAGGGTCTACCCTACATGACCTCATCTTAACTGGATTATATCTGCAAAGACTATACTTCCATATAAATTCCATTCAGTTACTTGGAGCTAGAGACCTCAATGTATCTTTTGGGAAGAGATAGAATTCGACCCATAAAACCAACTCGCTACTAAGTGAATAATGTGACACGACCACCTTGCTCTTTGTTGTTACTGAGGAATCTCTGTGACCATCTACAGTGAGACCTTACAAAGTCAATCAGCTGTTTGTCCAGAGTGGAAAGATGATGCCCATGGTTGTCTCTTGTATGCCTTGCCTTCGAACAAAACCAAAGGCTTAAACTAAGAGCTGGGATGTTTCCAAATAGGACTGAATTTACATTAAATTATGAAAAATATTAATCAACCCTAATAGTGACAGATTCAAAGAGAAAATTTCAACACAAGTAGAAAGAGAACTATACATAGTTTGATAATGTATTGAACACGTTTTCTTAGAACATTTAATATGCCTTTCAAATCTCGTTATTTTGGATGCCATTCAGTGCTTGTTCTATGCTCTTTATATTTCATTATTGCTCCAGATAGGCATAATCTTCTACATATTAAATAAATTATTCTTTATTGTAATCAGTGAGCAAAGTTCTTTCCATATGAGGTGTCATGAAATTTGTATTCAGAAAAAAATTCAACGTAGTCACAAACGTGAATTTCAGTGCTTGGCTAGATTTTTGTGGCCATAGCAGAGGAGCACACTCTTTCTCACTTTTGATATGACTGTGTATTATCAAAGATTTCAAACAGCAACTCCATTGCTTATAGTCTTTTGAGCTCTGGTAATTGACTATAAATCCAAGTCGCCCAGCTTCTATGTTTACTGGCATATGATTTAATCTGATGTAAGGCATGTGAATGCAGGGTGTGCTTGCTTGCAAATACAAGCACATACTAGCCGACGCACGTGCTTAAGCATGTGTTTGAAACCTAGTTTCTTGTCAAGAAGAATGTTAACAGTATGGATGCAGGAACAGACTGTTTTCACACCATCCAAATGAGACTGCAAGTCATAGGGCCATATGCTGTGTTTTTTAGAATTCTGATTTATTGTCAGCACATGTCAACACATGTAGAGCCTGTAACTATGATTTTATTTACATTTCCATCAGCTTATCTCATTAAGACTTGCATTGGGTGGACAAATGTGTTGGGGCTAGACTTGTATTTGGTGTTGGGGGAAAGATGCAAAGATTAGGAAAGTTTTGTTTAAAATAGGTTGGTGAAGTCTTCTTTATTTTTAGCTTCATTTCTGTGGATTTGTAATTTTCTCTTTGCCAAATATACCTACTAAAGAAGTCAATATAAACAACTCAGAGATAAACGTTAACAGTTCAAGTTTGAGGATATAATGATAGAAAAATTTCTATCACACTACACTAATTTAAAGTTTCCGTTTATTCTAAAGGGGGTCAATAATTTATTTACAGAATGTTTGTGGGGAAAGAGAATGTTAAATGAATTGATAGTGTAAAATGTATTGCTTGGCTTGGTCATACTTTTGGTAACCATGCTTTTTTCTATATCTTTACAGCAATAAAAGCATGCCTCTCGCGTGCATAAGTATAACTACAAATGTTTCTGAGACATGTATTAAAATAGGTCTAAAAACCAATATTTTCATATTATTCAAAATTATTGAGCTGTAATTTAAAGTCTTCTGTAATTTAAATGTTTATTCAACAGAGTGGACGTCTTTCTACATGCTTGAAGTCATGCAGTGGTCCCCATGTGACACCCCTTGGTTTCCACGTTGTCTTAAACAGTAACAACGTTGACAACATGATGCTCAGGTAGCCATGAGGGCTCATCTGAGGGCAGTCGCCATTTAGGGACTAGAAATTTTCTGTTGATTGCGGGGTAGTTTTCTAAGAGGTGATCTGCTTTCCAAATAATAATTAGAAAAGCTGGACTACAAAGATAAAAGAAATATAATTACCCACAGAATACTACTGAAAGGAATGCATGGTTTTCTTCCTGTTTGGTTTTATTAAAGGACCAACATTCCCGGTGCTTCATATTATCTGGGAAAAAAAGTGAAAAATGATTAAGTCATGGATTTTCAGTGCTCTAATGACTTATACTAATGTATTCCTTCATCTAAATACAGATTTCTGTTTAAAATTCAGTATGCAGGGGTATTATGAATTCCTGTTTAATGGATTCCAAATAATTGCCCTTTAGAAATGATGAATAGCTGTTCAAATCCACTGATAAGAATATACTACTCCTCTCTGAGCAATAGGCCTTCCACATTTACTGTGACATATATTCCTGAAATTAGTTTATTAATTTTTTATTGATATGCAAAGCCAGAACTGAGGACAGAGAGAAAATAACCCTTTTCTAAGAACCTTTGACTTTTCCCTGAAAATGTTTGCTGGTCTCCTTGCCCGTGCTAAGGAGCACAGTGGCAGCAGTGTTCCTAAAGGAAGCCAGGCCCACAGAATGCAGACGATACTCCTCTCTTTTCTTGTTTCTTTTAATTTGTCCTTCTAATGTAGGCATAATGACGAGCAATTTCCAAGCCCCCAAAGAAGAAGCTTTCTGAACTTCCTAGTGGTTATCACCTGATGCCCTTAAAAAAGATTCTCAGGACTTATTCCTTACCTTAAAACGTAGTGGAAACAAGAAAGGCAGAACTATTCAAATTAAAAATACATTATTCATTTCCCTTATGTAGCAATGACCTAGGCTTTCTTAAATTTTATTCCTTATTAGAATGGATGATTTTCTATACTAGTTTAAAAATAACATTGTGAATGTTATGGTCAGAACTGATTCAATAAATACTATCCTATGTGGAAGTAAAGAGTATATATTCGCTGCTGGAGTGTTAATATTTTCTGTATTAATAAATAATTTAACTATACTATAAAATCTATATCATTACATTTTTGGATGTGTTCAGAAAAATATTCATTCTTTCACACAGGGAAAGGAACGCCTGAGCTGTTTCTAAATGAAATTATAATAAATGAGGCAAAGGACAAATCAAATCAACTGTTATTCACTCTTGGTAATATACAGCGCTCCACCATGTTTAATTGTATGCCTCTTACATTTCAAGAAAATTGTACAGGGGAACAAAAACTGTTCTTCACAAAGTGAAAATAAAATAATCTTCCATGGGAAGTAGAATATACCTCAGAATTTGTATGATTCTTTGTTCCCTGCAGGCTGATTTACAAAGTCATTATGCTTAAGGCAGTATTTATATTTTTAGAACCATTTCTGACTGGTGTATATAGAATATGTGTTTCTATATGTGGACTGGGTATATTTATGCAGATAAACACATGTGAAACACAGACTGCACTGAAATAGAGATTTCCAGCCTGTGCCCAGAATACCAGACAGGAAAATATGAAATACCAAGAAGAAAACCCCTCAGATTTCCCATTTCACCTCTGCCATCAATAATAACAAAACACTTTCACTGTCCCTATCAGGAATGCTAGTCAGGATACAAATAAAAAAGAAAATGGAAGCAAAAGCTGGTTTCATCTTTTCAAGTGAATAAATAACACTATTATTTTCTTGCCCTAAAGTCTACCTAAGCTTGAGGGAGAGAAAAAAATATTTTTCTATAGAAGAGCCACTAAAAACATAGTAGGAAGGATGAAACTTGTTTTTATCTTTTCAGCGCACTTGTATGTGAGAGCCGGGGCTCCCGTAGCTTGGGACTTTTCTCTCTCTCTCTCTCTCTCTCTCTCTCCAGGCTTTTCTAGGCCCCGGGTTCTGCTGCCCATCCTCCCCTGGCCGGCCGGCAGAGAATGGCCCTTCTGTTCTCCTGCGGCCCAGCTCTGCGTCCTTCGCTGCGTTCAGCTGCCCTTTCAGGTCTGCTAACTGCTGCTGTACAACTTTGCTTTTGTGCTCCGCTGACGGATTTTCTAAAGCCAGCCGGTTTCTGAAAAGAGAGTCTATTTGCATAAACAAAGCCATGTGAGGAGGTCTACTGGAAATAAAATCAGAATTCACCCAAGCGAATCTTCCTGATCAACTCTTTATTTATTTATTTATTTATTTTTGCAACTAACACCTCCTCTAGTTACCATCCGCATGATAAAACGTGGCTGAGCATTTAAACATTTCTTTCCCTCTTTTTCTTGTGTCCAGTTTTCTGAAACAAGCCAAAAATATACTTTGTTTCCTGCCGTCCATCTGAAGAGAATCCATAAATAGACCATGGTATGAGGAATGAGGAACGTGCTGTGTGTTAAATGAGGGCAGGAGGCCAGCTACGCATCAGCTGGCCACAGCTTTCCATTCCGTTTGTCTCGGGAACCTCATCAAAATGCACACCCAGGTCTAGTGCTGCCCGTCTCGGGGCTCTGTGATTGCGGGTCACTGAGCAGAATCACCTCGGCTCTGTGGATCACCAGGGTGGCGTGCATATCTGCTCACTTCAGCATTTTTCTTGACTCCTACCACAGAGATAGACCAAATGATGGTACCCAGCTTCAAACGGGCTGGGGCAAGCAGTTCAAATACGGCTGCATAAATAAAACGAAGAGGAACGCTGTGAAACCAGTCACACCCATGGCAACCCAAGCCTGGTTTGTTAAGCATCTTCTCAAAGCAAATCCAGTTTTAAAGGGGATCCTAAGAGCAACACTGAGAATTTTACATCTAACACAATTTCAGAGGTTTCTCAGTGTGTGCTTAGGCAAACCATAGACACTCCTTCCTAGTATTGGAAACAATGGGTGTACTGTAATTTGGTTTAAATGTCTTTTGTGTTTTGGGGGAACAGATATCATTATGTACTAATGAATACAGAGAAATTCTTTCAGCGACTTTTTTTTTTCCTCCTGTTTTCCTTTGTCTAGTTTCAGATATAATCCAATATTTTGCTGGTCTGGATTGCCCAGTCTAGAGAGCTTCTCTTTTGCCTCTTAAAAATGTCATGATTTGGGCCTATAAATACTACCTCTTATAAAAGAGTTTAAGATTTCTTGGAGGTATGGCTGATTCCAGAACTGCAGCAAGAAATATACAAAATGAGCACAGATATTTTACCACACAAAAAAAGATGATGCTTCTTCATCAAAAAACCTAGCTGTCGATGTGATTGACTCACCTGCCAAAGCTGAAATAATTGGACCATCAGGAAGCAGAAAGCCTTCTGTGACATGAAAGGCAAAGATTCCTAAATTCATGCCCTTAGAATATTTAAAAATAAAAACCTAATCGGGCAATCATGGAGGATGCTAAAAGATCGTTTTGTTATTACTATAACTAGCAAATAAAAAGAAAGGTGAAAGAAATCGTTCTGCCTTTATATAATCAATATCCGAGGGGAGTATAACATTGATGAAGGAAAGTTTCTCTTTGCAGAAATGCTAAATTTATGATATCTCCATGATGTGCACACTCATGAAATACTGTCTGGCAGTGATGCATGTTTGCTCCATGACTTTCTAAAGATACTCTTCGTGGAAGCTCCCCGCCCCCCCTACAAGCTCATGTTATATTTTCAACCTGAAGATCTGGAGTGTACCCTCAAAGTCTCATGCGCTTGGATCAGAGGGGTGCTATGCTCATCAGCAAATCGGTCTGCTGATGAGTTTCCAGCTAACGTGCTTTTCGGAGGTGGGACCTGGTTAGAGCCGTCACTGAGGGTGTGACCTGGAAGGGCGTATCTCCCGCTCAGGCTTCTCCTCTCTCCCTCTCTGTAACCTGCCACTATGACTTGGGAAGCTTTCCTCGGCCCAGATCCTTCCACTTTGCCCTTCTTGCTGGAGCCAGCCCGCCATGGACTCTAACTGTGAGCCAGAATAAACGTCTCCTTCTTAACGTCGAGGTAGTCAGATGTTTTGTTCCAATGATGAGAAAGTGACTAAGAAAACATTTGGCCTAAACCAACCACAAACTGAAAGTCAAACCCAAATTTGATCTTCCCAGGTCTCTAGATGTAATAGATACAAGAAACGAAGAAATATCACAGATGATACCACAAGGATAAAAATCAAGAAAACCTAAGATATGCAAAGCCACAGGCTGGGTGATCTGTATTCTTTAACAAAAAAACGTCACAACGGGAGAAATGGATCAGAAGGAAGACTGAAACACATAGATTTCCCCTTAGGAACCTTATTTAGAGACCAACTCAAATTTTTCTAGTAACTAAGCAATTAGTTATTAAGTGGAACTAAATAAATGTTAAGGTAAATTATAAAGCAATCTGGGAAATGTGAACTTGATCAGATATTTGATGGCACTGAGAAATTCTCCAGTTTTAAGTGTGATTAAGGTATTGTACCTAGGTCTTTAAGTATCAGTCATTAAATTTTAGAAATATTTGCTGAAATACGGTATATAGAAATGAAATAATATTCCATCTGGCATTAGCTTCAACATAATGAGAGTTGGGGGAGGTCTGTGTTGCATGCTCAGTGCCCTGAGTAGATAATTATTGAAATTGAACTATAGATAAAACAAATTAGACTATCTTCTATATTTTTATATGGACTTAAATGTTTAACCATGAAAAAAATTGAGGCTCATTTAAGGAGTGATATTACAAAAACAGGTGGTATTTTTCCTGCAAAATTTGCACAAAGATTAAGTCCCATGACTCAGATGAGGGACCGAGTCAAGGATGGGGGTAAAACATGGTCTAAACAGACTGGCAAGATGAAAAACCCAAATACTTGTAATACATACAACAGATCAATGTATATCAGGCCATAAGAAATTTGGGGACTGGAAACAAAAGAAATTACCCTTTATCTTTAGCAAAATATGTGCTATGATTATATTAATTATCTATTAATTTAAAGCATTCGTTTAGAACTGTTATGATTGACAAAATTTAACCTTATTAAAATGAATAAACTTAGTGTAAGAATTTAAGAACTCTTTTCTATTAAATTATTCCAGCCATAGAACTCTCTGTATACTAGGACTTGAATATTATTTTCACATCCTTTATGTATACACATCATTCTTTTGGTTTTCAGAACATATGTAGTTGTACTTCTTACACGAAAAACTGTTAAGTGGTAAATTAGTGTATTTTTAAATAAAATCAACTCTTCAAAAAAAAAGGCTCTCCTCTCTAGAAATAATAACATGAACAAGAATGATGGCTAATATGTGTTAGATGTTCCATAAACCAACCTGTCTCATTTTATCTCATTTGTTAATCACAGTGGCACTGTGAATTGGGTATGGGGAAGATGATGGTTAGTGTGTCCCTCAGATGTCTGTACATCTAAAGGGCAGAGCTGCTGATTGTCCTTTGTTCCAGTTAAATTATCAAGGCTGCTTGTACAGTAAGAAGCCTTGGAAGATAGAGACTGTCTTCCTTTGCAGCAGAGGGCAAGTTTGTTTTCTGTCCAGCATAACAAGACAATGGCTACTTCTGGAGTAAAATGAATGCCTTGGCTTGCTGTGCCTTATCCTAGATCAGCTCAGGGTCCCTCAGCTGTGACCCAAACCCACTATGTGCACGGCCCCCACCCAGGCTGCTCTGCCTCCCTCTCATGCTACACATGGGAATTAGCTCAAACATGAAACCCACACTGCCTGCTATTCCACGAGTAACACGGCCTTTGTCTCTGACCCAAGAGTCTCACATTTTCCATCAACACTGCTAAACTACAGTAGTCTAAACTGTTAGCTTGTAAGAACTGTGAAAAGTTTAGTCCCTTCAGCATGTATGATTGTTTCTGGCAGCAATGATGGGATGCTGACATAAGCTGACTTTTGAAAGTGGAAGATGAATGGCTATAGTTTAAAGACAAGAGGAAACATACTGGGATCCAGGAGCAAATGTTCTTATCCAAGCAGTGGGTGAAAGAGGAGGACGACAGTGGACACACACTGTACAACCTGACGACGAATGTACAGAACTTGAGTTATATGAAAGAGGATTGGGGAAAAAAACTTAATAACACTTTAGTATTTGCCCCCTCTCCTTCACACAAGACGAGAAACATCAAGGAGATTCCAGAATTCATACTGGGGGGTGGCAAGCAGAAAACACTGGGGGAGTGGTTATCTTACTGAGCTGTATGCAGCCACAAGGAAGGCCGCTTCCTACATGGAGCTACTCCCCGCACCTCAGTGCCCCTGATCAATTGGATTCTACTCTCTCCCCTGACCTTAGCTCTTAAAGGAAAAGGATAGGTAGGGGCCAAGCCAGAGCTTCCCTGTCTCCAAGGGAGACTGAAGGGAACATGAACGAATGTGGCTAAGTATGCCGGGGAAATCTGAGAGAAGGAGTCAGAGATTTGTAGACCCATCAAATACAGGCAGCAAAGACAGTCGACCATCCAACCTGATCCCTGAGGGCAGAAGCATTCAGTCACCTGAGTTGGTTTGTAAAGGCCACTGTAATCCTGTGAATGGGTCTTTGGCACCAATTCAGTATTGTTTCAACTTCCTTCTTCATCTGGATGTGTAGAAAAAGTGAGTTTCATCTTGTCCCCTATGTGTCAGAGGACATTCTTCTGCCTGGGGAGGGCACATATACAAGGAAGCCAACTGGGAGAATAAACTGTGCAGCCCTTTGCCACCACTGACAGGTGCAGAACGCAGCACAGGTATCCGCACCCCGTGTCACCCAGAGCTTTCATTGTGAACCTGACGTCCATTAGGTGACAGTCCAGAGGCCTCTGCCCCAACGTCTTTGACTGCAATAGTATCACAAACACACGTACAATTTATGGGGTTTCTCGCAAAGTAAAGCTTCTGCACACTCTATCTGGATTGGAGTATTGGATTGGAGCACACAATCCAATACTCACAACTGTTTCTCTTCAATTCTCCACCACCACAAGCAGGCCCAGCCGCTAATGGGATTTTTGAACAATATGTCTCTCACTCGTATATGCTACTTGGTTCCTTACATGGACCAACTCACAAATTAGCGTCTTTTCACTGGGATCCAAACCAGCAGGTACCACCAGAAGGTGCCCAACAAACCATGGCATAGCTTTGTGACCCCATAACCCCAGCTCCAGTCCTATATGAGTGATAGATTTTCCCCATGCAGCCACTAGAAAAGAAAGGCAGGCTCCATCTAGAGGCTCTTGGGGTTCTAGATTTGTCACCTTCCTGACATGGCTACCAGGCACATTGCTCCTACAGTAAATCCCCAACTTACGCACTTTCAAGTTGCAAACTTTCACAGACACTAACATTCATAGATGGGAACAAACCACAGAAGTAGCTCACGTTTTTGCCAGACAAAACGTGAGCTACTGCTCACGTTTTGTGCTGCTGTGTGCTTACTGTACAGTGTGATAGTGTACAGGAGTACAGTACAGTCAGGGATTTACCGTATTTTTATTTTTGTGTTTGTGTTTTTTTATGCTTTACATTGTACATTTGTGTGAACAGTGTAGAAGACTCACTTTGCTGGACTTACAAACAAATCTGATTTATGAACGCTCTCCTGGAATGGAGCTTGTTCGGAACCCAGGGATTTAGTGCATAAAGCAGCTCCCGGGTTGTTGTTATTCAGCCTTTGTTGAGACTGAATGTCTGACCTACGGAGGTTTTGCAACCCTATCTGATTTCCCAATTTGGAATCTAATCAACTCCGACTCCATAACTAACAATACAGAAAAGGCCACGAAGACTCACTTTTTCAAACTAAAACGGCCTATTTGAAAATATGCATGGACTGTCACGGTCTTATCCTTCCATTATGTGAAAACGTGACAGCTGTTCCAACAGGGAGAACTCTATCCCTCACTTGCAACTGAGGAAAATCTAGTAAATCAGAAGGGCCCATTCTCTGAATAGACTACATGGAGTCAAGCAACCAATCAAACTTTCATCGCCATCCCCTTCGAGCACTTCACTGCTGCCTGGACTCTTCAGGGTACCAGACAGGCACGTAGACACCCTCCTAGACTCGGTTCAGAGTGAGGAACTCAACATTTCTGATGCAGAAACACTGAATGCCAAGTTATGACTCCTGCCCCAAGCCAGCCCCTCTCTCCTGCACTGAGGGAGGCCGCATCACACAGTCACTGCTCACACCCGCTCTGGGCAGGCAGCTGCAGTTGACTCCTGATCCCGCTAATGGCCACCGGTGGTTCCTGATCACTGTTGAACTTCTTGAAGTCATAGTGTTGCTGATACCATCCGATCGGTGGCTCCAGGCACACAACGCTGACCACTGAAACAAAACCGTGTTGTGTCTTTGACTGTCTGGGCCATTTGCAAGCTTTTATCACAAAATCAACTCAACTAATAGTCAAACTATGTAGTGAACGTTAAGTTCTGTCCACTATTTACAGGCATCTGGTATTAATGACCAGTGAATCAGTCTCTTCCAAGATTGACTTGAAAAGATTTCTGTCTACCTCCTTCATCACTCTGTGTTTCACATAAAATAGTAAGGCAAGTAGGTCACTGAGGATCTCTGTCCTCGCAGAGTTCAGTCCTTCAACTGCTTCTTGCATAATGATCAGGATCAAAGGCATGTGGGTTACATATTTTGAAAATTCAGGATTCTGTCTTGACTCTACTTATCATTACATAGCTTTCTGTCTCCAAATAGCAATTCTGGTTTAATCTAGTTTACAAATTCTTCCAGGGAAAGCCTGGGTAAAAAATGCATCTGGTTATGCTTTATGAAGCTATCTTTGCCCTACACATGTCTCTGGCCCTCCAGACAAAATTTCTGAGTTTGGGCTGACGATAAATGTTTAGAAATGTGACATTATAGCTACATTAATTGTGAAGTAGAACAGTCCAATTTTGAGACAGTGAAGGGAGAACAAGTCAGCAACATGAAAGGCAACATCTCCGATCTGGGAGGTACAAGGGATAGAAGGCTATTAATGACTCCTGTCTCCCAGAATCACCCCTACATCCTTCCCCCTGAAGGATGCCCTGGCGTGGACCTGCTGTTTGTGCCTCAAGTGTAACTAACTGTTGGATCTGCCACCCCCCTCGGAGAATTCGGGCCTTGAAGTCTTTGCCTTTCCTCTTAACCTTGCCAAGAGGTTGATGGGTAAAAGCAGATGGCCTCAGTTCCCCTTTCATGAAAAATACCTCTAGACATTCCCTGCCCCTGCCTAGCCATGGGCAGATGGATGTCACCCAGGTGGTGCAGCAGAAGGACGGGATCAATGTGACCAACGTTCCTCAAAGAACGTGGATAAACTCAGCACTGGAAGAGAACTAGGAAGCCCCAGGCTTCCCGGCCAGCCGGGGAGCTGCTTTAGAGGCCCTGCCAATCTGTGCAGGCCCCACCGGGAGATCCCAACAACTGTGAACAGCTATTTTCTCTTCAGAACCACCATGTATGTCCTTGGCATTGCATCCTTTGTGCAGAAGCCAAGAATGAATTTGCCTCCCTCATAAAAGCTAAAATGTTAGCTATCCAGTTACAAAAGCTGGAACCAAATCTGTGATTCCTGGATTTCAATTAAATTGATCAATTACAACACCTGGGCAATGGAAGGACTCAGCCTCAACTTACTGACCAAGTTTGTTTTTTGTTTCTGTTTTGTGTGTGTGTGTGTGTGTGTGTGTGTGTGCTGGGGATTGTACTCAGGGACTTGCACTTTCTAGGCAAGCACTCTACCACTGAGCTAAATTCCCACCCAAGCTTTTTATCAATATCACATAGACTTTTCTGCAGGCAAAAGCAGAGTCTGTTCGGTCACTCACATATCCTGTGGTACTGGATCACTGCTTTGAACCTAAAGAGAAAGCTCATACAGAAACCGAAGGGGAACTGATCTGGCTTTCGAGGTGACATCCTGATGTCTCTAGGATTTGTTTAGCTGGTTGGATCCAGGACTGGATGTGATCACGGTCAAGCCTCTTGTTGAATTAGTTTCATCTTTCCGTTTGGATGTTTCTGTTGTTGGCGATAGTAACCTTGATTCAGTACTAGACAAATTGTACAGATTTGGTCCCAATCTTTGTCATTCACACCACTCAGTGACTGACCTCATGACAGACTCATGGGAAAGATTGCCAGAAGACAAAACAATACAAAAATGAGATAGACAGAAGGGCGCCAGATATGAAAGAACTTTAAGTACCTTCTGAAGTTATGGATTTATAGTAAGAGACCCTCCTGCTTACAGAGAGTTTGTTTTTATCACTTATTCATAAATTGGTAATTTAGGGAATGAAATGCCTTAGTTCATAGAAGATGTGATAACAAATGCTTATTTAACCCTGACTATAATTTAAAAACAAAGTGTATTTTTGGTGTTAGTTTTCTGAGTTCTAAAATTGGGTAATACATACATGCAAACAGATTTTTAGATCACTGACATTTCAGGCTAAACAGACTTTGAAAGATGACGACTGGGAGCTGACCACAGTGTACTTCATGGTTCTTCTAAGAAGTTGTACGCAGTAGGCAGGCGTGCTAACCGTATCGCAAGTACAAAACTCAAAACACAGATGAGATGTATTACATTGACCTAAGAAACACGCATGGCCATCAAAATTCTGGGCATCCCTAAAGTGTCAAAGAGAAAAAGAAAACTCAGTTCAGAGAAATACATCTTTCTTCAGAGACTTGAAAAGCCTTCTGCTCAGCGTGTACCACCCTGATGACGTGCACAAGTCTAGTATTTATTATTCGCAGGAAGCGCTCTGTATTTTAGAATTAGCAAAAGGTTACTATGCTTGAGTTCAGTGGGAAGGACTATTAAAGCCGAAACAGAGAGTATTTTTGTAATGATAATTGCTTTTACTGAAGATTATTTCTAAAATTCGATTTAAACTAACGATCAGTTGGTTTTTTTTTTTCCCTCCTTCACGATCGATCATTCCACACTGGAAGGAGGTTCCAAGGCTAAGTAGCTATTACTACTTTTACTGGAACAAAATCTTTAATATGACACTGAAAGGAATTAATAATAAAGGAAGGTGAGATGTTAACTGTAGTGGTTCTGAAACACAGTTGGGATAACGAGCATTTCCTCAGAGAGGAAATTGCATGCACAAACTGATACTTTAATTACCTTAACATATTAGTATGTTGTCACTTTAAAATATCTTCTATGAAGTCCTAAGACAGCTGTTGTGTCTTTCTTTATTGAGACGAGGGGTGAAGGAGTCTTATATAAACTCTCTTCCCAGGAAAACTCCCATAACTAGTAACACAGATACAGAATTTTTTATGTTCCAGGCACTGTATTAGAGCCTCAGTGTGCATGGAACCATTTAAGCATCACAACAGTGCTATCAAGTATGTAGCATTATTCTATCCACTTTTCAAACAAAGAGACAGTGGCACAGACCAGTAACACAAGTGTCACAGGTCACAACCTAGTAAGAGGAAAACTGGGATTTTAAGCCAGGCGTTGTGACTCCAGCACCTACCTAGATACACCATCCACTGCACTCTAGTGTTTTACACATGGATGTATGCAAAATCGCAATTACACATACAATTTCAACTAGTTTCCCTCAACTCTTTAAGCCTAGCTTTCAAAACTCTGAACATTTAGCCTCTTCGAATGTTTGAGAAGCATGATGTCATAATCAGAAGCCCTGTCTATCTGAGAGAAAGAACCGGAAAAAAAGAAAGTGACAGATTAACAGCCGATATTCTGCTTCCAGTACACAAAATTATTTAGATGACTAGAAGAGTTTCACCTTAAAAAGCAAAGTGCTTATATTTCTAGGTATCGCTTATTTCCCCTGTATTAAAGAACTTAAATTTTTTAATATCTCTTCATGTCTGAATGTCTGCAAAATCTTTGGCCTGTGAATCAAATTACCTTTCTTTCCTTTACTTTCCTAACTCACACCCAGCAGAGCAGTGTCTGTCTGAGGAAGCGATACCAATACTATGTCCACTTTTATCCACTGGTAGCTTCCGGCTAACTTGTGAAATCATGCATGAGTGGTCAGCTGTATTACTTGTTACTGTTCTTTTCACTTATGTTTTTAAAATTCAAAATCAGCTGAATTAATTCTGATTGTCATCTGAACTCACAGCATGTTCATTTTTAGTTCCACACATGGGCCACAGACACATTGGCCTCGTTCCGTCCCCCAAGTATACCAATTTCATTTCCTCCTCCTCAGGCTTTCTGCTTGCTGGTCTCACTACCCAGCAAATTTTCCTTCTCCTTTTGAAGGAATCGGGCCAATAGCACACCCCAGAGAAGCCTTTCTTTAGTGTACACAAATGACAGTGAGAGGCCCATTAGAACAGGGACTTTGGGGACCTTGCCTATCTCATGATGTCACTGGTGTTCACAGGATCAATTGGGTAAAAATCTACTCAATAAATACCTGGTGTATAAATACGGAACCTTCATGTTTTGTCAGATCCTCTCTAGCTCCAAACCAAAGCCTTCCAAATACCTTGGGATAAACACATAAATGCATAATAATCAACAGCTCTCCCCATCTCTTTTTGCCACTTTGAAATGTCTGAGAGTTGGACTATATGATGGCATAAACTATAGCTTTAGTCTTCATTTCTCTTCATTGAAAAAATTAGTAAAGCGTATACTTGTATTGGATGATCCAATTTTTATAAACCAAAGCTATAAAGTGAACATATCTACAGACAGGTGGAATGATAAGTGCACACTAGTTGAGTAGAGTTTTTAAATTTTCCCCTGGAGAGAAGCTTTTCTTCAGGCATAATTTTTAAAAGATACTTAAAGAAATGTCCCTATTGATATGAAATAGCGATGAAGTATAAATATTAGATATGTGTTCACTGCAGCCATTTGGGGAGCAAGGGAAATTGTTTGAAGTCCGATGAGACCTGTAAAGGATATTATTGTCACTGCCCTCCAATCTCCACAAATTTGAAATCACTGAAAGACGTAATGGAGAAATGAAGAGCCAGCAGTTACAGATATTAAACTGGAGTGATAGGCTCTGGATGCAAAAATAAATTTTTAAAAATCATGAAATACAGACTTCTCTTCTCAAAATGCAACTGGTCAATTGCTGTAGTAAGTTCATAGCCTAATGCATCTGGCATCAGATTGCAAGTTGACAAAGTATATGTAACTCTTAATAATAGCTCTCAAGAAAATTTCTGTCATTCTGTTTTCATCTTATTCATGCTGAAGGCATACTGCTGTCTTTGGGGGATATTCAAATTGGTGAAACATGCGAAAAAGGAATGAAATGACAATTTTGAAAAGCTGCTACTCAGAGAAAAATTAATTACTACAGCATTTATCCTGATAGCAAAGGACACAGGTTTAGAGTTTTTATTTCCTTAATTAATCAAGCAGAATGTTTTCCCAGCAATCATAGTCCCAGACTTGTTAATTTATCAATAGGAATTCGCCAATGATCAATTTGCTTGGATAATTTATGCTTTGCTAAGAAGAGATTTTAAGTTCTTGATTTCAATATTCTAAAAGTTTATTTATAATTTTTATTTTTCTATTTAAAATCCCATAATCATGTCTTAATATAAGTATCTAACACATTATTGAAATAGATATGCATCCTATAAAAGTCCTCATTTTCTAACTCACTTCTTGCCAATTATCATGACTCTATCTTAGACTTCTGTTATTTGACTTTTGCCCTCATCCCCCACATGTTTGACTTCATGAATGCTTTGGTTTTAAATCTCTAACCACATTATGAATCTTCAGTAAAATATGGCAACAATTTAAAAATGTGATAGCCCAAAAAATGGACTCATAGCATTCTCTGTTTTTGTCTGCTTACTCTTTTTTTTAACCTTTATGGCTAAGACAGTTGGAAAGAAGTTGAGAATAATGATCTGGTTTAAGTATGTTTGATAAAGAGTATCAATGAGATCTAACATAACTCGGAGAGAAGGTGATAACCATCACATACGTGCACACAGCTACACATAGAGTGCACAGTGCCCTAAGCATGTATTTTTTGCATTTAAACATCATGATATTCCTAAAAGAGAGGGAGAACCTATATTATTACCCCCACCTACAAGATAAAAAATTAAAGCATATAATTCTTTTAACACTTTACAAAAGGCTACAAATCTTGGAAAATTGTGTGGTCTGCCAAGGTCACAAGCATTCTTTCTTTCATGCTTATTGGAGTTTCCATCAAATGATTCTGGTCTCAAATATACTACATATTTTTCGACTTATGATAAGTTAAATGCTAATAAGCAACTTATTTTATATGTGGCAAATAAATCCATGCAATCGGATAATATTGGGGTCCAGTTACAATGATAATTTTAGGGTTTTTGTGATTTATCTGCTTATAAGTGCAATAGAATGCAAAGGTTTGAAATGACTCTAAAGTTTAGGGTATGTATTCAGTTACATATAAGTTTATCAATTAAAAATCCTAAGATTTTTTTAGTATCACTTAATTTGCATATATTTATTGCAATATCGATAGTATTCAAACTGCAAAATATAATGTACTGGATGAGATATCTTTTTAAAGCCTCTTACTGAGATCCTGTTGGGCCTGGTACGTAATTGAAAACACTTAACAGAGTATTTCAGGGAATATTGCCAAGGATCGAATAAAAGAATCACATTTCATTTTTAAATGCCAGACAAAAGTCACCTAAAATGATGCTAACGGTGGTTAGAAGAAGGCAGGAAATTGAGCTGGGAGAAGGCATGATTTACATAAGGTGCTTTTTATCTAAAATTTTCTTTCTTTTGTTGAATTTGACAATTTACCAGGGCCTTTTCAGAAGTGTCTGACATCTCTTTTAATTAAGCAGCAAGCAGGAAAAATGACAGGCAACGTGTTTCTAGAGTATTCGTGCACCTCTTGAGTGAATTTATCCCTCAAGAAGTGCTAATGCTCAAGAAAGCATCTAGTTCTGTCTCATGCAGAACATTAATGATGAATAAAACTGCAATGATGTATTTATTCCCTTATGTTAAATCTTCCTCGGAGAGTGTCATGCTTTGGTAGAGGTCGAGATGTGTCATATATTTCCAGTACAATTACCGAGCGGTAACACTCTGTGATTTAAGAGGTCACCAAATACTTAGGGCTCGCCGAAGCAGGAATGTAGACTCAGGAAAGTGAGGATGCTCTGCTAAAGTTAGATGCTTTCTGCCTTTGATCCAATTTCAGCAAAGCATAGCAGGTTATATGCAAAACAATCGTCCCATGAGCTTCACTTCAGTTATCCTCCCTTCTGGATCTTGTTTTTCACTTTGTTTTCTACACACACATCACTGTCTCTTCCTACTGGTATCTTCAGAAAGAAGGACCGAAGCATAATAGAGAAAAAGCATCAGAACTGCTATAAACAGGAAGGTGGTGGACTGTTCCATCCTGAAAGATGGAAACAGAAGTAGCTGTTCCACTGTTTACTCATATTAAATCTCCATGACAACTGACCATATGATGTTGAGTTCCAATGTTTCATTGTATTATTATATCTTCCCTTAGTGGCATTAAATGTATTCATTGTAATCAGAAGATAGTGACTAAGAGAGGAGGGTTGACTATTTCAAACACAAGTGTGACATCCAGATGTTGAGAAACACCTCAACATGGTCTAGAAAGAGGGTCTCTGTGCAGATATTCACTAGCATTCAGCTATTTTGATTCTTCAGCCTTCAAAGAAGTGGAAATTTTCTGATGAGCAAGGCCATTAAAGATTGTTAATATTAGGTAATTCCATTCAGTAGTGGTTCACTTAGATGTTTGAAATATACTCTAATTTAAATGGACACCACTAAGTCATCATCTGTTGAAAATTCTGGCATGTGTAGAGCACCGTCCCCAGGAGGAGTAACTCTTCAGGTGGTCAGCACCATAACCATCCTCAATCCCGGCCTGAGAAGAAATCTGCAAGGATTTCTGAGCAGAAGCCTTCACCTCAGCCCGCTGCTGTGCAGATTTACTAGGCTATTTTGGCTTCATGAGGCTTCACCTCTCAGTTTCACACTGGCCCAGGAATCCTACAGCCTTCCTGATGATACATGTGGAGTGAGAATGACAGAAGTTGATCTGTTTTCTGTGCTTCAGTGAAGTCTTTCCATCTCATAATGAGGAGCCCGTGCATCTGACTGCTCAAACCCAAACCCAGAAATTCTCGGTACACATCAAGAAGAACCCAGCAGTCCATCCATCCCTCAGGTTCTACTACAGACCTCCTTATTGCTATCTGTAAGGAAAAGGTAGGACTAGATTGTATCTTTCATGTAGTAGTCATTTTAGTTCTTCAAAGCACATCACGTGCCCCTTGAAAAACCACCACATGCTTTCTCTCCTAGTATTATCTGTTGCAGAATTCACAACAGCTTATTGATATTGATGATAATTCATGTTGGGCTGGGGATTTAGCTCAGTGGTTAAAGTGCCTGCCTTGCAAGCACAAGGGCCTGAGTTCAATCCCCAGCACCAAAAAAAAAAAAAAAAAAAAAAAAAAAAAAAGATAATTCATGTTGTAAGTGACAAAGCAATGGCTAAATATTTTATTTTAGTTTCCTGTTCAGGTAAAGGAAGCTTAAAACAATTAGATACCAGTTTACACACATTAAACAGCCAGTAACGAGTATCGGTAAGAACATAAAGAAATTAGAGCCACCATAACACTGATGATGAGAATATAAAACGGTGCATTTACTTTGGAAAAATGTGGCAGTGAGGCAAAATTTAAGATAAGCCTACCGTATGACCCAGTGATTTCACTCCTAAGTGTATACCTAAGAGAAATGAAAATACATGTCCTTACAAAAAAGCATTATTCGTTTTAGCTAAAAATGAAAACAGTGCAAGTGCCCACCAATTGATGAAAATAAAATGTGAAGTACTCACACGATGGACTATTATGTGACATTAAAAGGAATGAAGGACTGATATGCATGCTACATACTCGAATCTTGAAAACATGAAGTGAGAGAAGCCAGTGACAAAAGACTGTATAGTATGTGATTTAATGTAATCAAAATGTCCAAAATAGGAAAATCTATTGAGACAGAAAGTATATTAGTAGTCGCAAAAGAAGAGGATAAAAAGCAAAAGCTTATGGTCATTGTGATATTTGGTAAGGGGGTCAAAATGTTTTTAGGTTAGATGGCAATGAGAGTTGTATAGCTTTGTAAATATATTCTAAAATATCAAATCTTGTAGGTCAAATAGATGGGTTATATATCAGTTATATCTTGATAAAAATACTAAAAACCACTCCTGTGAACAAAAACCGCTCACATGAACAAATAATTTTTCTATGACTATCTAAAAAGGAATGTCGATATTCCTGGTCATACAAGGAAATGAACTGTAAACATGAATACTAAATTTTAAAAAATGAAGGCAAACAATTGGGAGACATTATCTGCAAGATACATATCCATGGAAGAAATATCTGTCTGGATATTACAAAGAACTCTTAGAACTCAATAAAGAATACACAAACCAGTCAGAAAGAAGTGGACCGAAGACGTGGATAAACATTTCTCCAAAGAGGATGAATGAACCGGTCCATACAAAGATGCTCGGTATCATTAGTAGTTAGGTCAATACCTATTAAAAACTCAAAGAGAGAATATTTCACACCTATTAGACAATTACAAACCCAACTATGACAATTGTTCATAAGGAAATGCGGAAATGAGAACATTTATCCATCCACAGGAATGTAAAATGGTGCAACTACTTTGGAAAACATTTGGCAGTCTCGAAAAATAAGAGTACCATTTATAGCATCAATTCCACCCCTTACTTTGTATCCTCGAGAAATAAAAAAACTCAACCACACCAAGACCTGCCCTTAAATATTCATATTTGCCTTATTCATAAAAGTTCCAGACTAGAAACAGAAGAAATGCCCACCCGCTGGTGAACAGGTAAAGACACTGGCCTGTCAGGAAAGTGGAAGACTCTTCAGCAATGAGATGGAGCAAATTTCTGTTCACGGCATGCTGCACTGTGAACGAACCTTCAAGGCTCCCTGCAGAGGGAGAGAAGCCAAATGTGGGAGACTACATCTGTATGAAATTTACAGAAAAGGCAAATTTAAAGAGAAAAAGAGTGGCGTGGCATTGCCTAGGGCTTGGGTGGGAAGCAGAATTATTGAGGAAGGAGCACAAAGAGGTCCTTCATTAGTGGGAAAATGGTATTCTAAAACTGGTTTTTGGTAATAGCTGCACCCCTTACTAAATCTCCTAAGTATCACTGAATGAGACCTGAAATAAATGAATTTTGTGATGGGTAAAAGGTATTTTCATAAAGTGAGTTCTCAAATAAGAGGTTTCTCTAGAGTGACACAGAATGAAGCATAGAACCTAAGCACTAAGAATAGTACAAAATGAAGTGCTAAGATCATGTGTACTGTTTTTTTCTGATTGTCGTGGCCAAACTGTATCAGGGAGTTAAAGGGCCAAAAGCAAACTCTCCTGCAAAATGTTCGTCTCCTGTCTTCCCACAAGAAAAAAGGTCTAGTTATAGGCCAGTGCCCAAGAACTTCCAGGGCACGTGGAAAGTTCTTCCTTTCCTTGGCTGTTCCTGTAAGACCCCAGTTAGCCTTCTGAGGGGGAAAGAACGCACACTGTTCACTGATTTTGTCCCAGCTCTTCTTTGGGCATCCGACACGCTGAGATTCCGAAGGCCGTGTTTCTTTTTTGTATTTTATTTTTATTAGTATATGTTTGTGATACATAATTATTACATTCCTCATGGGAAGTTGGTACATGTACATAATACATCTTAATTATTTTTCCGTCTCATTTTCTTCCCTCCCAACTTGTCCCCCTCTCTCTATTCCTTGGTACCCTTCTCTTTTGCAAAAGATCTGTCTCCTTGTTTCCTATTATTTATCATTTGTTTTGCTCTTTAGTTTATTTATATTTTGGGTTTTTCATGTAAGAGAAAGCATGCAATATTTAAGCTTGGGTGTCTGATTATTTCACATAATATTATGGTCTCAAGGTACATCGACTGTTCTACAAATGACTCAAATTTATCCTTCTTTATTGAAGAGTAATACTCCATCATGTATAAATACCACATTTTCTTTCTCTATCTGTTGATTGACATAGAGGCTGGTTCCAAGATTTACCTATTATGAGTTGTGCTGCTATAAACTGAGTACTAATGTAGCGCTGTTATATGATGTCTAGATATCTTCTAGGAAGATATACTTGTACAGAGAATAACTGGGTCAATAGTAATTTCTACTTGTAGTGTTGTGAGCAAGAATGGTTCTGGCATCTCCAGTAAAGCATAGAGAATACCCTAACTTGGTTAAGAATCTCTAGTTGGGTTGTACTGAACTGATTTGCTTTTTGAAAGATCATTTTACAATTAGGAAATACATGGTAGAGAAAGTAAAAGCAACAAATCTAGCTGGGAATCATTTGCAATATTGGAGGTTGAGGATTAAGTATTCAACAAAGACGAAAGACATCAGCAGAACTTGATGATAGGGTGAAAAAAGAAAGATTAAGCAAAATAAAATTAAATCTATATTGTGTTGTGAATTGGACATTTTTCCCATTTAAACCATAATTATTGTACATTTTCTTAAATATTATCATCATTTGTCAGGATAAAAGTTATTTTTAAAATATGCATAGATACAGAAATACATATATTTAAAATACATATTCATGTCTAATTTATACACAGTAGATAAATTATGTAGTTAATAAAATGCATATTAATGTAATATTTAGATACTAATATTAAATATAAATAAGTATATTAAGTTCATGCAAAATGTATGTTTACAACTGGTAACCGGGTCGGGGCCAGACAATTCTTTGTCATTAATTCCTTCATCTGCTTAGAAGCTTTGACTCAACCAAAAGCCTTTCAGGCACCACAAAAAAGACCTCACCCCGAGTCAGCGCTATTTAGGGTCTTGCAGCTGAAAGGTGGGCTGGTGTTTGATCTTTCAGCCCGTGTGTCAAGTTACAAAGCGACGGTCTTCTGACTCACCGGCTGTGCACTCTGTGGGGAGGAAGTACTCACTATGCTCTTGTTTACTTAGGTAATGCCACATAATCCAGTAAAGAGTGGGTACACAGTACAGCAGATGTACAAACTTCCCGTCTTTGAAGACAAATACCACAATTCCCCAATTATCAAAGACGACCAAATACAAGGGAGGGAGAAGACTGAGGGCAGGCCATGTCCTGTCCTCAAACCTGCTGAGTTTGCCTTAGTGAAGAATAGATTTCCTACTGAGAGCGGCCATGCTGTTTAAATCACAGCCCGCTTGTTTTAAAGAGCAGTGGTTCTACGTGCCATTGACAACCAAGAGGGATGAGGCTGCTGAGAGTCACTGCATTTTCTGTGCATTAAGTAACACAGTGTGATTATATGCTATATGATCTGCTCCTCACAGTATTCTTGCTTGTGAATTATTCCTACTTTAAATGTACAGATACCACATGAAAGCTACCTCTTAACTAAGCAGCTTACCTACGTTCAGACAACTGTTCGGCTGCAGACTGGAAATTCAAACTGTTATGCCAAACTGGACGTTTCCCTGTTATACCATGAAGCAAGGAGATAATTAGTCACACTATCAAGTTGGGGTGGGTGTAGCAGGAAAAGAGAGAGAGACAGAGACAGAGAAAGAAAGAGACAGAGACACAGAGAGATAGAGAGAGAGAGAAAGAGACAGAGAAGGACAGAGAGGGAGAGAAAGAGGGAGGCAGAGAGAGAAAGAGAGAGGGAGAGACAGAGAGAGAAAGAGACAGAGAGGGAGAGAGACACAGAGACACAGAGAGAGAGGGAATTTAGAAACATTAGACATGCCTGTTTTCTTTTAAAGATCTTTAATGATCTTAAAGGTTTATAGATGATTTTAATTCTTAAGAGCTAAAACAATACTCACATAGAAGACATAATTGTTCTTGGACTATCTTATCTACTTTTAAAGGCATAATATTTCCTAAATGGTAAGGCAACCCTTGACTGCTCTTGTTACTGTTTATAACTCTATACTTTCTAAATACCTTAATATGCAAATAAGAAAAGCGAGTAAGGCAGGTACTAACCTGATCTGAGGGACGTGTTGTGGATCCGCCAGCATTTGATGGGCCGTATTTAGGCCTTTTATGTACTAGGAACTGGGCTTAACAGAAGAGGCATATGCATTTCACTTGTCCTCTGAGTGTTTATAAACTCAGCAGAGAATCACACACACACACACACCCCACACCCTAAAACTTAGCGTGCCATTCTTGTGTCCTTGGCTTGTGGGTTGAATCACTCACACATTTTAGGACTCAGTTGAGGCCAGCACCATGAGGTAACACATCACAAAGACCGAGCCCTTTTTCCTGGGCCTTGAAGAAGTCTGCTGCAGTCTGACAAAGAGTGTAGCAGAAGTCTGAAGTAGTCTGGAACAAGGACAGAAATATTCACTGGTTCTCTGACCTGCTGAGACTCTGCAAGGCAGGCTTCTACCTTCTCAAAGTCTTTGTACTGTGCCTTGGGACAGTGTCTCAACTTTTGCAACAGCAATAGGAGTCTGTGCTGCACAGAGCTACTTTGCTCACTTTGCTTACATGCTGTCCACTAGGTTACTCGTCTGAGACCTGAATACCTATACAGACAAAGAACGGGAAGGGCACCACCTTGGTGCTGACTGCTATTCAGACTAGGAAGGCCCAACACCATGACTCACTGGCTGGAAACCCTTCTGTGACAAGAGGGTTCTTCAGGCTCATCCTGTAGGCCTACGGTTAGGGCCCCGATTCCTCAGGAGCAAAAGAAGCCCTGGCACGCAGTTAACTGTAAGTTAAAGCAGTATGTTTAGTTTCACAAAACTCTTGTACAAAATGTCAGAAAAGACGCAAGAAGTCGGGGAAGAGAGATGTCTCATTGTTGACAAAGAAAAGTATATTGTGTAATAACGTTCTGATCCTGCTAAGAGTAGAATCACTTGGTGGTGGAAAGAATGTGAAATCACAGGGATTTCTGCCTACACACTGAACACGCCCAACCACTTCTGTTGAGTTTGAAGAAAGTCAAGCTTACTCTGTATCACAGAGAGCTGTGCTGCCTGCGAAGGGTTACGATCACCCTGTAAAATTCTAACCATATACAGACTGAGCTAAAAGGTAAACATCATCTCTCCTTCCCCTGGATCTTTGCTGAAATGAAGGATTCAGGTAGCTTCTAAAGAAAAAAAAAAGTTTAAACAATGTTCCTTTGTGGTACATGAAGGTGGATTGAAAGCATCTCACATTTTTAACACTATTAGTAGAACCACCACCCTAATAAAAAATCTCAGTCGAGAAGTAGCTCCCCAGACTATCTCAGTTATTTTGTTGTTTCTTCTGTTTTCTTTAACCTGGAGAAGAATCTGAGGCAGGTGGCAAGAGGGGGAAGTGAGGTAGGGATTCTAAAGAAAACACTCTATTGCTATAAACTACAATTTCTGCTTTGTATTCCCACTGTACCTCACTTTTTCCTCCCTGGATAAGCCAGTTTTCAGGATGTTCAGAGCCTACAGTGATGGTTAGCATCAGCCTCCTCCTTCATTCTCTACAAGGTTCTTAATCTTTTTGGGTTCAGATGAAACTGAGTAACATCAGTATTTACCACAAAACATGAAGATTTAATGAGTTTATAAAGTGCTCAGAACACTGTCGTTCATAGCAAGCACTAAGTGAACATTTCTTAAGTAAGTTCTGCTTACTTGATTGTTTTCCGACTTCTAAATTTTGGCAAGTATTCCTATAATTCAGCTTTCTGTATTCCATTTTCTCCATATAAATGTCACTATGTACACATATACCCAGTTCTATAATTCTAATAGAAACCATGCTTCAGAGTCTTCCATTCTTTGTTCATTTCTGTGAAAACATTTTGATAATCATGACAGCTATGCTTCTCTTTAGCTGATATTTTATCACTCCACTTCCATGAAACACAGTTCTTTCCATAGAATTAAAGAAATAAAAGAGCCCTGGAAAGATCATCAATTTTTTTCCCTACCTCTGCCACCCACTTTAAAAGCAGACCACACACATAAATCATCCCAGACAGTCTCTTCATCACAATGTGGTTTTCATCGAGGTCCACTCTGCCCTCAGGAAGCGATTTTGCTACAGGTGGGAGAATTCAGCACTAACGTCATTACTCTATGTTTTTGGGAAGACTTCAGAGTGCAAAATAACCCCATGAACAAGGCCAGTATCACAGATTTCTTGTCACTGATCACACTTAATTATTTCCTTGCCATTGTTGGAAACCCAGAAATCAACTTGTAACTCACAATTCAGGTTTGAACTGAAAAACGGAGCCTCGCAACTCTTAAACTGCTCCTAAAAAGCATGACTCCCCCTTTTTTAGATAGTGACCACAATGTGAAAATCTACTACTTCATTGTTACTAGGGCTTATCTTTAAGAGGAAAATATAGCTAGTCAATTTTAATTTTAAAGAGTAAACACAGTTATGTGAGATTGCAATGCATAAGATAGCTGTTGGAAATTTTCACGATTAATTAGTTGATTAGACAACACAAGAGGCAGAATCTCTGGTTTAAAAAAATGGGTTCAAAATACTAGCTCATGACCAGTTATTTTCTTTTTAATTGTAATATTTTCAGCAACCGCTGGGTAGAGGATTATAAAGGATGAGGCTATGTATCTTCTTTCAGACAACCTCCCAACTATTCTTGAAAAACCTGTCTGCTTATAGCTGGCATCTGCTATTCTTCGGACTTCATGGATTCTCAGGAATCTTCCTCAATTTGCCACTTTCTCTGTATAGAACAGGGGACAATAACTTCTCAAGCAGTGGAGGACACAGTCAGGGAAATGATAGGAACGTTGCTACGACACAGCACTCGTCCTACTAATGACTGGCTTTACATCACTTGGGAATTTATTCATCTGAGTTAATGTTCCTCACCTCTCAAAGCTTTGCAAGCTGTAACTCTTGTACATAAGTAAAATTCCTTCCATATTTTACTTCTTGTAGGAGAGGCTAGTGCAGAGACACAGCAGAAAACATCAGTATTTTCTCTGACTTTCTTTTAAAGTAAAAAGAGATCCACTCACACAACAATTAATCCTTTGGCACCCACTATATGGGAGGTGTAGTCCAGGTGTTGAAGAAGAAGAAAGAAAAAAAGTTAGGAGGGAAGACAGTGTGATAATTTAATATTGTGCACATGGGCTTTAAGGGGAGAAGCTGGCACTCACTACAAGGCATTCATGGTACTCAAGCTGTTTGGGGAGAAGAGGAAATCATATGTCCAATTCTACCTGGACAGGTAAGAAGAGGCTTCCCTTGAATAGCAGTTATTCAAGCATGATCTTGAAGGATCCACAGGAGCACTACGAGCGTCCAGACGGGGAAGGCATTGCAGACAGAAGAAACAGAGTGGCAGGTGCAAATGCCACAGTGCAGATCAAAGGACAGTCAAGGATCCACAGAGAGGTGGTCACCATAGGACGAGGGACGATGAATCGAGTTGAAGGGTGATTTTGTGGACAAAGTTGCCACAGGTCAGATCTTTCCATGCTGAAACTAGACCTTGTGCTGTAAGTTAACTCTCATCTAAAACTCTAATTAAACATTATGTTCCCACTCACCTTGACATTATCTGGACGTATCCATAACAATGCACACCTCCAGGGGAAATAGATACAACTCTGTCTCACTCTCTCCTTGAAAAATGTGTCTCGATTCCAGGGAGTGAAGGTAAAACGGAGGACTAACTGCATTAGTTATGTTTTTATTTTCTGTGAACTGTGATTTAATGTCTTAAAACCTTTCTGGTTTGTGAGGGACCATCTTTTCTGGGTTAGTGAGTTGACAGAGAAAGCAAAGCTCAACCTTACTGTCTTTAACAATGCAAACTAATCAGTCCAGCTCCAGCCTTGGACAGTCTGCACAGTCTCCAGGAGGTACAGTACTACTCCTCTGCCATAATTACTCCACGACCGGACACCAGTGACAAGGGACCACCCCTCAAGCTTAGAGCCTGACACAATTGTTTAAGCTAACGGCGGGAAGCTGTCGTGTGTTGCCTTTCTCTCGGGATCCCCAGTATGGATTCTGTCTGCCCCATCCCGCTCCTGCCTTCTGCCTGCTGAGCACCTGAGGCTTGCATGTGGCCCCGAGTGACATGTGCTCTTCCTGTTTCTAGGACACGTGACTATGATAAATGTTGCTTTCCTGAGCTGCTTCTGGGTCTTCTCCTGTGGCTGACTGATCATGAACGTGAAAAAATACAAAGCAGTGCAATAGCCTAGACTGTCCTATTCATCAAAACTCCAGCCATTTCAAAACCTAGTGTTCTTTTCTCCATGTACATGTGCAAAGCAAGCACACACAGCTCTCCTCATACCAGCGAGCCAAGATAGCAACATTAAGAAGGTTTAAGATTTCCTCTTTGAGGTGATGGAAAGCAAGACAGGCGTTGTGTAAAAAGAAAGTCTCAGTTCGCTTATGGCAAGCTTGTTGTTTAAAATAAGAAGGATGCATTGAAGTAGACGAAGCAGAGATGGAACATACACTGGAGGGTCTTCCAATAGACTAGATCTGAAAGTGAGGCTCTACCCGTTGGCGCAGAGAAGAAGGCGAGGCCTGAGGAGCAGCAGGGAAAAGACTTGCTGCTCGAGACATGTGGGTGATATGGGAGGAGGAGAGAGACTAAATCCAGAGAGGCAGCAGCAGATCAGAAGCAGAATGAGCCAAATGCACTATGTTAGAAATGTCCAGACTTGGGAGGGCACAAATTCATATTTTCCAACTTTTAGATTTTAAAAGCCTGGTGAGAGAAGAGAGGGTAGAGTGCAGAGGTCAAATGATATAATTTCAAATACTATACTTGATTCTTCTAGAACAGGGTTTGGCAAACTTTTTGTAGAAAGGGCGAGAGACTATATTAGTATTTGAAAGCCTTCTGCTATATAGACAGCCTTGATAGAGAAAGGATAACTCAGGAATGCGAGAACTCACTAAAAACATGCAGTGCCTGTTGTTTAAATTTTAAACATGTATTACAGTAAAAGTCACATTGCCATTAATCCCCCTTAAAATACTACTCTTGGTTCAGACACACTTATCCCATAGTTCTTGCCTCTTTCTGAAGCAGTTCTGGGAATCCTCCTTCGCACATGTCTTTATGAAGAAAGAATGATCAAAACTACTAAGATGAATACTGCTGCTAAGAACCATCTAACGGAAAGACAAACCTAGAAACATTGCGGTGTGTCCTCATCCACATTATTCACTGGATTTGGCACTGTGAGACTTCTGACTCTTTCTTCCCTATAGCCAAAATAATCATGAAAGGTGACAGCAAGGCAGACAGAACTGCACAACTGAAGAGGAACTGCAGAGCTGCTTCAGAAAGTGGCAAGAGCAGCAGAATAATTATGTGTAAAATGAGGAGAAGTGTTTTGAGAGGGATGAAGGACAACGTGTCTTTTACTATAATAAATTTTTAAAAATTTAAATATGAACTCTATTGTTTACCATCCCTTATAGGTCTTCTGGGATTTTGCAGCCAGGTCACCTTTATTGTCATTAAATGAGAACATTTTTCAAATAACCAAATACCAAGGGTGTGTTCAAAGCTTCTAACAGCCGTGCTTTCTTTTCAGTGTAGATTCCTATCATGTGGGCATATTTTTTCATAGGTAAAGACAGCAGCAGTCCTCAAATACAAAGCACTTACCAAATTATATTTATATGTATTAAAGAAACATTCGAATGAGACAAAAATTACTTCCAGATGAGAAGTATATGTGTGTGTCCACATGTATCTGTGAGTATATATAATAATATTTTCTTAGAAAATAAGAAAACTCAACTAAACGGTGAAAAGTCTTCCTAAGCTCACTGGCTCATCTCTTTCGAGATACAGAATCCAAGAATATTAGTCAAATTTCATTGTCTTACAAAGTGATTTCTAACAGAAAGAAATGCTGCTAGCAAAATTTCCAGAAATGATAGTGACAGATCCCTTTGTAGTGACTGATTTTTTAAAAAAAGTTTTCTTGTGTACCAGGTAGGAAAAACGTGATTTAGTCATTAAAAATGTGCATTAGGTGACACTTCTTAATAACCAGCCAAAAATAAGCTGCCTAATGGAATGTCGTGTTGAAATTCTATTCCCATCGTTATGCCCTTAATGGGTTCCTGTCAAAAGATGAAATAAAAATGATGAGTAGCTATCTATACTTCTTTTCTCATCCTTACATAGCTTTTTATTTCTTTATGGCCAAAAAATGTCATGTAAAGAAAAGGAATGTGGAACGATGCAAAGATAAAATCTCAACGCACATTTCCAACTTTTCTACGATCTATTTCACATCCTTAGCGCAGAATGAAGGAAAACACTGACTAGACCTGTGCTTGTCTTCTGCTGAGATATAGGGTAGTTTTAAAATTGTTCATGTGATGCGTTTTGGGTATCTGTCTCCATAGCGATGGCACTAGTTCATAAATATTCTCGCTGTACGTTGGTCTGATTTTAGTACATGCAATTAAAAAGTTTCTCTTGATCGTTTATCATTTCTCCCTAGTAAAAGACTTTTTGTTTCTTTCTTTCCTTTTTTTTTTTTTTCAACATTAAGAATGTAGTAATTCCAGGCTGATGATTTGCTCAGGCTTCTTAAAGGAAGTCCTTTCATTCTACGACTGTTTACTTTGTTTCCCCTCTTGTAGGATCTCTTTTGCAGTCTTCCTATTTGCCAATTTCTCGCTTATCTGCTAATTTTTTACATCTTTTTGACAACAAACACTTCACCTGGTTATTTTAAAAGAGAGAATTTATCCATCAAGTCCCAGGTTCAATCCCCAACACCATTAATTTTTTTAAAAAAGTGATTAGAGAGAATTTAATATTTTAACACACAATTAAGTAGTTATGAAATTATTAACCAGTAACAGAGAGAGATCCAGAAATATTCTCTAAATGTTTTCTGCAAAGGGAAGACAAGAATAATTTAAGCTCCCTCTCATTGCCGCTACCCGACTCTGCACCAGAGAAGAGAAGGCAGCATCTTGGAACACAAGGGTCACCTCGATGTGTTCCAGTAAATGAAAAAAGGCAGCATTCAGCCCATAAATTGTAATTTTCGGCAGCAGTCAGTATTCTCCAGAGAAACAGAACCAGCAGGGTATATGCAGATAAGTACAACAGGGGATCTTTTCTTGGAAACTGGCTCCCATGACTATGGAGTCCAAGCAGCCCTGTGATGTGCTAAATTAGAGATTCGGGAGAACTAGGGCATAACTAAATCTTAAATTTAAAGACTGGAGAAACAGGGAGGCTCCTAGCATAAGGCATGGAGTCCAAGGGCCAGAGACCAAGGAGTTCTGAAGTCCAGAGGCAGGAGCAGATGAAGGCCCCAGCTCCAAGAAACAGACTTTTCACCCCCTTCGCTTTCTTCTTCTATTCCAGCTCTTGAGGCCGTGGGTGATGCCTGGTTCACAGGGAGACACTGATCATCTTCATGGACTCGAATGGTGATGTCTGCTGAAAACGTCCTCACAGACAACCAGAAACAATGTCTTCCAGCTATCTCTTACCCTGCTCGAGTTGACATACAAAATTCCCATCATGTTTGCCAAGCCCTCCCCAAGACATCATGAAGGCAACAGCTGCAGGAAGGACTTTCCACTCTTAGGGTCAAGGGAATAAAAGGAGTAGATTGGATTGTTAAAATCTGACGGCCTAGGAGGGGGGCCTGGTGAGCCTTGGATCCAGATCTCTTTGGAGGAGACACTACCAAAGTGGTCCTGATATTTGTGAGGGTGTGAAGAAATTGCTTCTACAAATTTAGAAAAAGCACATACTGGATTCTACTGGAAGGAACCACCACTTCCCCAGTGAAAATACATTGCTAGGCCAGCTTCCCCCAAGAGGTCAGCAGGCCTGTCGGGAGCTACTAAGAGAACCCCCACGAGGCCTTCATCTTTCCCTCCAGAGCCTGGCAGTTCTGCTTTGTGCCCCGCGGGGCCAAGCAAGCTGGCAAGAGGAGATTGTTTTGGAGATCCCCTACTCAGCATCACGAAGGGGTAAGAGAAAGTTTAGAGCCAAGAAAGAATAACTGAGCAATTGTCACACACTTGAAACCTCAGTTTCTCTTTTAGCCAGTGGTTTCTATTTGAATTGCAACTTGAAATGTCTCATATTATCATCCAGTGGCCAGATAGGGGACTAGCCCAAATTGGAATTATGCTGAAAGGTACCTCCAAAATCTACCAAATTTTGGCAATACAAATAGTTATGGTTTAAAATGCATAAAAGTACAGTTTGTGTGTGTGTGTGTGTGTGTGTGTATGATACATATTTGTAATTCTGTGTACACAGATACACATATACATCACTAAAGTCTCAACTATTCTTGGAAAGGAGTACCCTTTAATCTAAAATATATATCTATTTCTTTATTAGTGTCAAACTATGATTTCTTTTATTTAGCATGGTAATAGCACATAGCATTGGTATTTTCTGTTCTTTAAATTTTTGTTAACAAAATAAAATGTTGGGCAACACTGTCAATTCTCTCGCTCGCTCTCTCATTTCACTGGCCGATGAAATGCAAAAGCTCTGAAGGGCCTGCTTATGAGAAGCCCTAACCTGATTGATTGATTGACTGATTGACTGATGATGGACTGAATGATTTATTGATTGACAAGTGATGAAAGATCCTACAGTCAATCAGGCAGGGCTATTCTGAGAAACATTCTTTGATGATATTTTAAAAGTTAGACAGATTGGCACTCAAGAAGAAAATCTCCACAATGATGCACTGAATGCTAGTAGTCTGGACTGTCAGATGGCTTTGAATGCACATAGACTTAAACTTTTGTGTATATTTAGATAACAAATGCTCTATAACATAAGAATTACATTGAGTGTGTAAATACCTGCTAGCCTTGCATAAAAACACAGCTTTCTCTCAGTTCTTTCATTGTTGCCCTCCTTTATATTTTAAAATCCTCTCTCTAAATAGTTCATTTCAACATCATGCACACTAATTGGGGTTTAACCCTTTCTTGAATGTTTTCTTGATGCAGGAAAATCATAGTCAAAATTGGCAATCTGTCCCCGTGGCAGGGAAAAGCCAGAGTCGGACTAAAACAAATCTTCAAGCCGTTACAATATTATGTGCCAAATGATGGCTCATAGGTGGTTATTTATATCTTCCTCTAAATATTTCATATCTTCTCTGTTACTGATAAGAGTTAATCCACAAGCCTCCTGAGGGTTTTTCATAAGCATACATAGGATAGCATTTCTGATGTTGAGAATCACCATACATCATTTTCATTACATAAGATTGGTAGATTCCTAAGAAAAGTTACCAGGTGAATAAATAATCAGGGAGATTCACTAGGAGTCCCTCAGTGTGTACCGTACCAGAGACTCTCTCACTGCGGCCATGGGGGAGCATACGGTCTTGTGCATTTATTCTGGATTTTTGAAATAAGATGCCCCTCACTAGCTTGCTCTAAAGAGAGTGAAGATATTAATGGCTTAATATTTGTAAGAAGCTATATATCCTCACAGCAAAGCGTATCTCATTTGTAAAACATAACCTCAAGAAATAGAACTATATGTGAAATAAGCTATGCCAACAATACACTGTACTTTCTACTAGAAGAAACCAATTTGCATTATTAACTAGCTCCTATATTGCTGATTTTCATTAACTCTTTTACTGTTCGACCATAGAAAGAATTAAGATGTTTTGATCACGGTGTCTTCCGTTGGAAAAAGCTGAGGGCTTCTTCCATGAGTAAGTGCTTTTAAAATCTCACAAAACTGACACATTTTTAGAACTCGGCTTAGCAAACATAAGAGCTCCAAACTGCAGATTTTGGAGGCTATAATTTTCTCAGCTTGATGGCATGGACAATATTAAGAGGTCTCCTGGATTGTACCACATTGTCATTTATTACAATGTTTTAACACGCTACAGAATTTGCGTTGTCAAGATCATTGGTGGGGTGATTTATTAGCTAGGACTGATTATGTCTCTAATAACCCAGATGGCTTGAATTTAGGAAGGGAGAAAATTTCTCGTCACGATGCACGAAGGAATCAATGCTAGGTTGCCAAGAGACAAAGGAGCCTTGATTTAGAAAAGACTCATTTACCTGCCACGAGCAGACAACATTCAAGAGGCAGTTTTTGTTTTCCTTCAAACAACACATTAAATGCTGCTTTCTTGCCTGGAGGAGCAGTGGACATTTTATGTGTGTGAAATGTTTTTCTGCAATGGAGCAAGGTCTGGACAGCCCTCCCCCTGGAACAGCTTGGGCAATACTTTCAGAGTTTGTCTTAGTTTCTGCTACAAGTACCAAAAACATGACCTTGCCTGCAAGGATTTTGCAGCTGAACGTCCCGCTTTGACGTTTGTGTTGAGTTTGCAGGGTTTCCTGTGGGCGAACACCTGGGAGCTATCATCACATTCTCGTGCCCAGCACAGCGGCGCGGGTGTTACTGGGGAGGCACTGACCTCTCCGGTGACACGAACGAGACAGATACCAGATTGTCTCATGCAAAAATGGCACTGACTGTCCGGATTGGATCATCATGATTATTCAAAAATTCAGATGAGAGCGTAACAATAAGAGAAGCAGAATAAAATATCCCTGATCAATTAATGATTCTCCATTTCGCTTTTTCTTTCTAGGTGATATGTATCTAAACAGACTCTTCTCCTCAAGACCACAATAACAAGGTAACAAGGCATTCTTCTTCTCTTCTAATATGCATTCCATTCATGCATTCCATTCTGGTTTGCAATTGTCACGTTATGATCAAAATAGCTAAACATAAGGTGACAATGACCATACTCCAGAAGAGCAGAATGGAGCCCCTACTTTGAAGAAGTCTTGCTATCTTATCAAGTTTGAACTTGGCCACATGTGGTTTGCAATAAAACCTTTTGCACATAACAGGAGGTCACAGATGGGCTATTCTCAAGTTTATTTATAGAAATGTAATGAATCCCTCATGTCTAAAAAATTAAGTGCTGATTAATTAAAGTCAATATGTCAACCCATAAATGACTCCTCATCAAGGCAGAGCATCCGTCCCTCTGGACAGAGACAGAACTTGAGACATTTCTATAATTGACAACATCTCTCTTGAAAGGAATGAGACTTTACAGGTTTGTTCTTGCACACAGTTATTCAACCATACAATGATACGGATGCTGGGCAAATTTGCAGTGCCCTAGTTAAAAGCTTTTCATTCTTCTGTACACAATAGGGATAATAAACATGCAACTCTCTTTGAAGTAGAATGGAGAGTGATTCCATGAAGTCAAGGACCATTGTGAAGGAATGTAAAGTAAAAGGTGAAAAACTTGACTAACAATCATTCAGAGATGAAAATGTGTTTTAGTGGGATTCCATTAACTGATCAAAGGGGCATGTGTGTGCATGCACATATTTCTGCAGGCTTTTAAACCAGAAGGTTAAATTTGTCTTTCCACGTGCTTTATCAAATGGGTTTGGCCAACATCTTATTGACACCAGCAATCTACTGTCACATCAAAGCAGATTTGTTCAATGCGTCCCTGTAATTCATTACCTGAATTTCCTATCTCATTGTATTTTATTTGTTCACTGGCTGAGGTTTATTCATTTCCGAGAGCAACATTCTATTCAAAGGAGGAACAGACTAGCCTGTTCAGATGTGACAATTATTTCCACTGGCAAAACTAAACAGAAAAGTGTTTCTTCCTCAAGACCAGAGATGCTTGTCTGGAGACTCACCAGGCTGCTGGGATGTGGTTTTAAAGATTTTAAGTGCCTCACTGAGACAGAAGTCTGGTTCTACCAACTTGATGCTTAAAACTAGCAAAAGGTCATTATCATTGAGTGACCTTGTCGGATGGATTAAAAGGGAGGGAGGGAACAGAGGGGAGGGGTGGGGAAGAGCGGGGAGAACCAAGATGCATCATGTATAGGTACAAAATAAATGTGATGAATCTGATCATTGTATGTAAAATGTACCAATACATGTTCTTGGTTTAAAATAAAAATAAAATAAATTAAAAAGTAGTTATGCAACTTTGCCTTGTATTACGTTGTGCACTGTAGATATTATGACAAACAAGATAGGAATGGTCCTTGCCCTCATGATACATTCTACATGATAAAAAAAGCCATCCATTTGTTCTCACATCTCGTGATAGTTCGGCCCCATGTTCTGCTGCCTAGATGTTGTCAGCAAAATGGTACACAAAAGGCTCTCAGCCTCCATCAGAGTGGACAGTGTGACCTGAGTCCTGATGGTGGACCCACTAGCGAGAGCGGAAGTGGGGTTGTCATCGCAGAACTCAGTGCACAGAGACCATTTGCTCGCCCAGACATTGTTTACCTTTGATCCTGGTTAGACAGACTGAGGATGTAAGTTTGCTTTCTTCTCCTCTTTGATCGCCTGTAAAAGTGAATTTTGGTCAAGCTAACAAGCTAGGAAAATTCTATAACACTTAAAAAATGTTTAGCAGGTCAACATGATTATGCATCAAATATTTTGATTACAAAAAGAAGAAGAAAATAATTTGTAAACTTATTTTGCTTAATACATGGGCTTTTGGGAGGGTCGTGTTTCATGTGTATAACGAATCTAAAATTTTTCAGCACTCTAGTGCGATGAAGCCCTCATATGGTGAACATTATCTGGGGACTGTGTCTTTTCCAGGAGAATTTCAATAGGTGAAATAGAAAATGATCAGTAAGCAATGTGACCCATCATAATGGAAGCATCGTTTAGAAGGAAGGCTTCAACATCTGTTTCGCCTTCTAAATACAAATGCAACACTCCCTCCTGACACTCAGTCTCACCATCACCACCATAAATCACAATCATAAAAAAGTTTAAAAGGGAAGCAATTCACACAGTTTTCTATGCTTCGTATTCAGAAATACATGCACATTCGGTTATATTCCTATTGTGTAGCAGACGAAATCAGGTGGAGTGGAGTGAGAGAAAATACAGTGTTTATCCTACCCATGCAATTCTTTCTTCCATAGAGCTACTGAACTGTCATGTAAACAAAAATTGTCCTGGGAATAGAAAAAACACAAAAACAAAAAAATGACAACATCCAGCTAAGACAAAATCAACTTTGGAAAGTTCTTCCTGTCATATACCAAAAAATGTTTATTAAAAAGCTACTATGTGGTGAACTTGGTACTGGCCTTAGGGGACAGAGGAGTAAACAAAACAGATGCTGCTAGAGCTGAGAGCCAAATTCTACAAAGAGACATTAAAGAAATGATTGCACACATAAATATATAATTACTGCTGTAGTGTTTCCACGAAGGAAAGCTGAGGGATTCTATGACAATGAAACCTTCGGCAAATATCCCAAGAAAACTGCAAAGCTCTAAGGAGCAACGAAAAGACCACTTGCAGCATTCCACAGCTGACTTTTAGAAACACAAACAGAGTCGTATTCCCAGGATTTTTCAATTTCTGAAAAATCAGTAATTCAAAACAGAAAACAGAGTTATTTAAATGGAATATTGATGATGTAATATATCGATTTAGATTTCAAAAATTTCAGACTTAAATAATGAGAAGTCTCTGCAATTCCTGTGCTAACTTTTATATGGAGATGAAACATGTCTAACGTTCATTAGTATGGAAGAGTCTAGTGCATAGAAATGGAGCTGTGAATTAGGTAGGGGAAGAAGATTCAGACTGCAGCTAGAGAAAACACACTCTCAAACACAGGGTTACACTAATTTCTTAGATAAAAACATTGTCATCAAAATAGCGTGGTAGAAATATGTACACATAACTTTTTATGTGCATTTATAAACACATGCATGCTACAAATACTATTCATCAGACTGAAGACCCTGCATACCTTAGCCTAGGATGTATTGTATTAGTATAAGACAAGTTATGCTTTTGCAACAAAAAATTCCTGAGTCTTAATAGTTTAAAAGGCCCTTATGCAACATGTTTGTTTGGGTTCAGGGAGACTCTATTCTTTGCCCTCCTCACTGATGAGCCCATGATAAGGGTTGAGGATGTGAGTCAAGAACCTGCTTTTCATGTACAAAGCCCTGAGTTCAATTCCCAGCATCAAAAGAACTTTTTTTTTTTTTTTTTTTTTTTTTTTTTTTGTGGTGCCCGGGATCGAACTCAGGCCCTTGTGCTTGCAAGGCAAGCACTCTAATCACTGAGCTAAATCCCCAGCCCCTTCAAAAGAACTTTTGATGATGTTCATGCCACAAAATGAAGACTTTGTGATTGCCATGTTAGTTCAACAGCTGACCAATTTCCCACTGGTTCTCAAATTCTTCCATCTAGATATTCATTCCACTTTATTTTTTAAAGATGATCTATGTTTACCCAGTTTAATTGGTTAACGCATATGATATGTTTATTAACCCACCGTTGACCAGAAGTACAAAGGAACCAGATTTTTTACTACAGAAAACACATACACCATATTTAATGTACATAATCCCATATGCTATATGGGTACATTTCATTCTATCATCTATCTCAATAATGTGTCATTAAACACTGATGTCTGTACTGTGTTTACCTCACATTTACAATTCAGACCAGGGAGCATAGCTTAGTTCTACATGGGAACACGAGCCATTATGACCAGGAAACAGAAATGAGACTATCTAAGACATTTAAGTAATTTAAGTAAAAGCAGAATGACTCGTAAGACCTCAATTCACACCAGCAACTGGGACATGACAGTGTATTTATAGGATAGAGTGGTGACTGATGGCTTGCAGTTCTTGAAATTTAAAACAGTAGAATTGACTAAGAGGGTAAGCTTAACTGATGAAGTTTAATTAATACAGATTCCATTTGTTCACCAAAACAAAAATTCTCCCCTAAAAATAGCATGTCATACAGGTAGGTATTAGTCATCTGTCAGAAACAAATGTTTTATAAGGGTTGAAAGCAATTAGCTTTCATTTACAAGGCAATAAAAATGTATTTTATAAAAGTCTTATTTCAGGTATACGAGAGCATTGTAGCTTCTAAATCTCTATTTTAAAACAATGTGCGTATCATGCCAGAGACCTCCTGCTGCCTCCTACCAAAGTGCACATACACAATTCCTGCCTTAGGAAATCGCCTACTTCAATGACAGAGCATAAATATTGAAACAATAACTAAGCAAACATGAGCACTTAAAAGACAGACTGACAATACGTATTTTTCATACTGTAATGTCTTTTTTTGTGATTGCAATATGTGCACCTTGAATACATTTTTACTCTCCTCAATTTCTTGTCCCCTCCCTTTTTCAGTTATCTTTAAAACAGTTGGGAACTTATAAAATGGATAGAAATTAACAGTGTGAAGAGTGCAAACTGTATTGCCTAAATATACTTGGTGTCTTTTAATTATATTTTCTTAACTAGCTAAAATGTATCACTCTATCTGATTATATAACTCATCAAATACCTTAAATATATACTTTTTTTTTTTTTACTGTCAGTAATCATGCATGAAATTTACCATTTTAAAGGATCAGTTCAGGGGCATTGAGTACAGTCTTGGTGTTATAAAATCATCACCCCTATATAGTTCTAGAAATTCTTTATCATATCAAAAGGAAACCTTAAATCTATTAAGGAGCCACTCCTGTCCCTTCCATCTCTAGTCCTTGGCAACCACTGATCTGTTTTTCATCTCTATCAACTAACCTACTCTAGATATTTTGTAAAAACAGAGTCAGAAAATATGTGTCTTCTTGTATCTGTCTTCTTTTAGTTAGTAAAATGTTTTCACAGTTCATCCATTTTATAGACATATGAGAGTTTCATTCAGAGTTTCATTCTTTTTATGGCTGAATAATATTCCATTGCATGGAGGTACCATATTTTTAAATTCATTCTCCTTTGTTGGACATTTGGGTTGTTTTCACTTTTTAACTATTGTGAATTGTGTTGCTAAAAACATTTATGTAAAACTTCTTTGAATACACATGTTTGATTACTTTGGGTTTATACCCAGGAGTAGAAATCACAAACATAATTCTGTGTTTGATTTTTTTAACCATCAAACTATTTTCAACAGCAGATACAAAATTTTACATTCTCATCAGCAATATATAAGAGTTCCATCCACACCAATATCAACGCTGGTTATTTTCCATGTTTTCTTCAGTCTAATCATGCCAGCAAATGTGAGATGATGTCTCATATAGTTTTCATTTGCATTTCTCTAAAGACTATTGATGTTGAGGATCTTGTCATGTGTCAGTTGGTTATCTGCATATCTCCTTTGGGAAAATCTCTACTTAAGACCTTTTTCTAATTTTTATTTGCCCTTTTTTGCTTTGTTGTTGAATTGTTAGAGTTCTTTTCATAATTCAAATACTAGAGACTTTTCGGACATTTGATTTGCGAACATTTTCTTCCCTTCTCTCAATTGCCTTTTTTGTCTTGACAACTATCTTGAGAAGGTCCATTTATGTGCAAAATTTCAATTTTGATGAAACTCAATTAAGTTTTCCTTTCTTGCTTCTGGTTTTGATGTCAGGTGTAAGAAGCAAGTGCCAAATACAAAGTCATATAGAGTTTCCTGTATTTTTCCTAACAGTTTTATAATTGTAGCTTATATATTTATGTCATGGATCTATTTTGAGTTAATTTTTCCATATGGTATGAAACAAGGGTTCAACCTCATCTTTCTATAATTTTGTATGTCCAGTTGTTTCCTGCATTATTTGCACCAAAGTGACTGTTTTTTTCCCCTGTTGGATGATTTTGGATCCCATAGCAAATACCAGTTGTCAATAAATATCCGGGCATCTGGGATACTCTTTTGATTATTAAATTCTATATTGTCGGTTTATATATGTATTCTTGTGCTGTTATCCAACCTCTTTTTACTACTAAAGCATTGTTGTAAGTTTTGAAATAGGAATATGTAAATTCTCCAACTTTTTCCAAGATGGTTCAGGTTCTTTAGGGTCCCTTGAAAATCCATATGAATTTTGCAATCAGATTTTTCATTTCTGCAGAAAAGGGTATTAGTATTTGTTCAGGGGTTGCACTGAATCTGGGGACTACCTGAAGGCGATTGTCATCTTAACAACATTAAGTCTTCAGATCTATGACCACGGGACATCTTTCATATACAGTTTAATATTTAGTTTATATCAATGATACTGACTTTCTAAATATTCCAGGGATTTGCTAGTATGTTAGTCCTTACATGGGACAGTGCTATTTTGAATTTTTAATTCATGTAATAAAAATAAATTAATGGTGTAGAACATAACAGAATTTCTACTAATATCATATAAATTAATTTAAAGGATGGTCCCTTTTAGAGAATTAAAATAAAGTTATTTTTTACATTCAAAAAAGACATAATAATATACATTTTGAGAAACTTCCAAAGACACAAGTCTAAGAATATCTAGATCATATTTGATTTCTGTTGGAATTCATACCACTAATGTGTTGTCATTTCGAAAGTAAACAAACAATACCTCCTTCTATACTTACCAAACATTAAAAGGAGGCTATGAAGAAATTAAATACACGATGTGCAAATGTTGGTTTAATTTATGCTAGAACCTGGATTAGAGGCAGTGGATTTATGGCATGGTTCCAAAGAATACCCTCAGTGAATTTCTTAATAATTTCTCCAAGTAGAACTTATCTTCCACAGCATCAAAAACAGGGCAGATAAAATTTTGCCCTTCTGGTGAGTAGAGAGATAGAAGAAGGTGGGAGAAGGCAAAGAAGTGGAGGGAGAAAAGGAAGGGGGCAAAAAAGACAGACGGAGACCCAGGCAGAACATCATGCTCAGTCCTGTCTGCACTATTCATTGGAGATCAGCTCTTCTCCCAGACCTGAGGATTTGTTGTTAAGATCTAGAAACCACTAATCTCATACTGTTTTCTCCTAACAGTACAGGGTACATACACTCTGTCTTTTCTATGGAAATAGGTGTGGGGAAAAACTGCCGTCTTCAAGTTTCCCCGAGGTTTACACATCAAACAAGCCAACCAGCTTCTGACCTTCCATTGACATTTTATTTTAATCTAATGGGTAAATGGACAAACACTCAATCCATGTATGAACTTCCTGCCTTATTTTGGATTGTAGCCGATTCATTTACAGCGCACATCAAACCACCACAAATTCTAATTTGTGTTCTTCATCCACCCTAATTTGCCGACCTAGGTTTCTGACATGATTCTCCACCAGATACACAGGCCACACAACAGTCTTTGGGCACAGCCCTGGGCAAGGAAGAGTCAGGACTTATGGTCTGGACAGAGCACCTATTCTTGAAGGGGCTGCATTTTCCCAGCCCTAGTCTGTAATATAGTGTCATCACTGTGATCATGGAAACACCAGAACTTGTTTCTACTAACTAACTGAAACTTAGTACTCATTACATTACTTTTCTCCACCCCTTTCTACCGCTTCTTGTCCCAGTCATGGTAACCGCCATTCTATTCTCAACATCCACGGGATAAGTTTTCGTAAGTCCTGCATATGAGGGAGATCATGCAGTATTTTATGGACAACATCTCTGGTAGTGTGCTGTTTTATCCTTTCTCTTTTTATTACTGATTTACCTATCTTGAATCAAACTGTCGAAAAGAGATATGCAAATCCACGTAAACTTTCATAGCCAAATGATGTGCCACCTGCATGTAATTACCTAAGCTTTGTACAAGGCGGCAACTTTAGCTTTCAGGGACTTTATATACCACCTTGCAGAGCAACTTCTTCCCTTTCTGACATATTTTCATAGTACACCCAAGACACTTCATTACAGACTCTGCTTGGTGTTGCCTCCCACCTGCCGCTTTTTTCTTCAGTCGGCAGAGTCAGTGGGGAGAAGGCAGAGCAAGGGGCAGTCGTGAGGGTCCTAGAGAACCCAGATTGCAAATCTAAGACTATGCGGCTGCTGCAGCAGGCTCTGCTTCTTCAGCAGCAAGATCACATTTTCTTCTGTGTGTCAAGAAAGAGGCAAAACCAGTTCTTTGCAAATTTTCTTTGGTTCACGTAGTATGGCACACCTTCATTACATAGGACTGTTCAAGAATAAAGTCAAAGTATATGAACTGACCTCCTCCGAGACAGTGCCCCAGTGGGAAAGCTGTGCAGTGTAGCTTCAAGTGCATGGCTTTGAAACCAGACAAATCCAGAATTTGAAAATTGACTCTACAAAATACCGATCACAGGTAATACCTATATACTTTATTTTCATGTCCATAAAAATGGAGCTAAATGTACATCTCTCACCAAGTTCATTTGAAAACTCAATGACACCTAAATGAGAAAGATTAATACTATTAGTTACTCATTGGTAAAAATGTCTTTCAGGAAACTACTTCTTTGACTTTATCAAATGAGATATAACTACAATCGTGATGCAAAATCATCGGAATAAGAAAATACTTCCCTGAATCTGAAATAACCCCTCTGGACTATGAAATGATGCCACCAGGCTTGCTTTTCAGCTCCTTCATAATATCTGGGGCTCACTTTTGAACACTCCACATTTTCAGTCTTAATTGTGAAGGCCGCACTCTGGCCTGCCTGCCTGGCACGAGCGCATTCTGAGAATTAGCAGGGTGGAAAATTGAAGAGAGGGAAGAGCTTCAGTTTTATAGCCAGAGACTATACTGCCTTTAAAGCACAGCAGTTTATTGCTGATGCAGCTTATAGACACTGCTGATTTGACACTGAAATCCCATTCGGTGCCATATAAATATCTAGTCATTTCTCTTCTTGCTATTGGCTGTTTTTTTTTTTCCCTCCTGGAGTTTCTTTATCCTAGTAAGGCAATGTGTAGAAAATCAAGGAATAAAATAATAATTTGCTCTAATGTCATGGCAATGCAAAACAAAGCCATTGTGGCTCAAATTACATAGCTAATTATATCTCTTTTCCATTCCATGCTGTCTCTTTTTATAGCCTATCTTTTCCACATGTGTTCATAGAATTTTAGAGCTGGGAAAGACACTAAAGATCATCAAAATCAGTGTTTTCACAGTAATGTGAATTAAGAGGTTGTGTGGTCTTAGAAACGCACACTGTTCATTGGTTTATAGAAGCCTGAAAAGTCCAGCAGTAAATAAAATTGTTCAACTCCCCTGAATCGGTCTTTTTCAGAGCTGTGTCATGCTGGAATTCCCCTCAGGGTTTGGCACCTACTTCCACAGAATTTATGCTTCTGTGGATCATGCCTTGAAAATGTTAATATCCCTCAAACTTTATTACTCTACACACACACACACAAAAGAAAAACTGAATACCAAAGCAGTTACTTACTTTCTCCTCAGCTCCTTTATTTTCACTCTATTTTCATTTTTTATTTTTTACATTCATCCTCATGCCTGTGGGAGGAAAAAACAACAACTTGATATATGGCATTTATGCCACCTTTATCCCACAGATATTTCTTATTGCATTTATAACTAAAATGATGGAGCACGCCTTCATCTCCCTTCAACAAAGAGAAATAATAAAAGCGCAGGTTGCTGTTTAGAAATCATTTGCACCTATTCCCTAAATGTCTCCTTTCCCTACACTTTCAAACGACTTATTTATACAAATGTGTTGAGAAAAAAATGTGCCTTCTTCAGCTATAGACTAGAGATGTCGATATATCTTTGAACATGGACTTATATACAGAGGTTTACTAGCTTTCAGCCCTACTAATATGTAAGGAAATGACAACGTATAAAGTCACCATAAAGTCATAAAATACCCGAAGTTGATCAATATTAATTTATGAATGCACATTTAAGGGCCATATCTGTTTTTCAGCTGATGCTTTCTATTACCACCAAAAGCTTTGTGTAAGAGAATTATAAAAGTTTTTCACATTAGCCTTGAAACCAAAGGCCCTGGGACTCATCCGTTCTAAAAAACGAGGTCACGTTTTACTATCTTATGTGACCCAAGCAGCGCCTTTAGCGTCTTCGTTGCCTCTTTAAAGAACAACTCATTTGAAAATCACTTTAAGACCCTCACGTAACAGATGAGAGCGAAGTGCTATCAAAAACCTGAACAAAAAAGAGCTTGAGAATTGATTTCCTCTGTTGCTGTGACCAATCTGCTTTTCATTAGTTCCACTGACATCAGAACTAAATATATAAAGAGTTGTTTGTGAGTATGTATATGTTGTTTTGATTTAGCATAAGATCATCCCCAGAGAGCTGTCGTTTCCAGTGAAAAGAGGAAGGGGAAAATAATTCTCATCATGCTCCTCTGGGTTGCAAGCTTGAATTACCCCATTCGCTGGAGGCAGCACATCCTGCGTCCATCTGAAGCACTAACAGTTCCTGAAAATATTGCCTGCCTGTTAAATCACCCACGCTGGAAGAGCCCTTAAAGAGAGAGGCATACGTTCCAGTTTACTGCCGCAGGCTGAGGAATCTTTGCAAGGCCTGCCCTTCTCCTGAGCCTTCTCCCCAGCCAAGTCTTCTGACGTTTGTCCCTGCAGAGGGCAACCAAGAGCCACGTAGCCTTCCGGATCCCAGTTTGCGCCCAGAAGGAGCAGGGAGGGAAGGTTTCCTGGCTTTGGTCTTTGTGGGACTTTGGCAGCTAATCCAAGTCATGTGAATGACTTTAAGCTGACCTATCTTTTCTTTTTAATTTAACAATATGTGCAACTGCTTGGAAAAGACCAATTAGGCTAACTCATCATTCCTTCCAATCCCTGACTCTTCTGATGTTTGGTCAAGTACACAGATGACCCTCAGATGAGCTGTAGAAGCCAGATTCCTACACAAACCTACAGGCAGGCTCAGTTTACCTGCTATCCAGAGATCTCTCTTTGTAGGTAGACATGGTCTCACCTAACACCTCAAAGTTTGGCCCAAAGCATCAGATTTCCTACAGACTGTTTTACAACAGGTTTGTTTCATTAATTCACCTCCTTTTGTGAGGTCTGCTAGTCAGAAGCCAGAAGAATACTGGCTTGGAAGCAAAGACTTTTATAGCTATGTTGCAATGTATTTTAATTTTCTACCTAAAATTGGTCACAGTGCTCTCGGCATTATCATTCACAGCGCAGCAAATTTGCTTTGAATCTGACAGTGTTCTGCTCCTCTTCATCACATTTTACCAGCACTGCACCATTAAGCATGCAGAGGAGGAAGGCCGACAGGAGGCCTTCTTGCTGCAGCTTCTCGGCTGCAAATCAAAGAGCACATTCACTGTGCAATAGGGTCTGAAAACTGCAGAGTCTGGGCCAAGGCCCAGAATAGTAAGTTTACTCATCATCTGGGGAAAAAAAAAAAAACCCACAAGGTTTAAAATAAACTTCCTTAATGATTTGTGGAGCTCCCTCATGTGAGATCTGTTTTGTGCCTTCCAGTTCCCATTCGGTATTCACTTTATGAAGACCTGTGCTCCTGGATGATTTGTAAGCTACCGTTAGTACACTCTGACTCTCTCAGAAATCTAGACCCAGACGGTGTCTCAGAGCTGTAGACCCAGAAGGAAACACAGGAGCATGTGTAAACTGAGAAGTTAGATCGCTGCATAACACCTCGCCAGGGTTCTCGAACCCTCCTGACAATCCTGAAACCTTCCTACAAACACACTCCCAGGCCAGCTGAAGAAGGAACCCCGTTGCTGGGGTCCAGCGAGTCCTGCGGGTGAGTCTGATGCAAGCGGAACTTTGAGCTCCTTTGCCTTAGACATTGTGGGGGCTTCAGAACCTTTCAATTGTCTTACACAAGTTTCACTAATTTGCATAGTAACCTCGTGAAGCAGGCAGAGTAGTTCTCCAACTCCCTGAAGAGGAACCTCTAATTTAGAAAGGGAATTCATTCAAAAACACTCTCATGCTAAATGGAAGGCTAGATCACAGGGTGCTTCATCCAGCACCTATTCTGCACCTCAGCCCTGAGTAGCAAAGTTGCAGGGAATAGAGATCACCTGGCCCTAGTGCTGCATCGCTGGGTTGACCAGGCACAACCC
>PVJO010011758.1:0-58331 GCA_004026905.1 Hystrix cristata
CAGAAGCCCTCGTGTTTTTGCTTCCAGCAATGTAACTGCAACTTCTAAAAGCCTAGATCATTGCTCTCATCTTGGGTCAGTTTTGCTACCCAGGAGACATTTGGCAGGGTCTCAAGACAGTTATGACCACAACTGGGACGGGAGGGCTATATCAGCATGTAGGTAGGTAGAGACCAGGATCGGTTACACAGCCACAGGGCACAAGACAGCCCCCAGGAAAGAATCATCCAACCTACAATGTCAGGGTTTGCTGAGCTTGAGAAACCATGCCTAGATTAACTTTGTTAGAAACCTGAGATGTCTAACTCCTGGCTCAGTATCCTTCATACTCCTGCCTCTCTTGGTTGACCCTTCACATCTTTTTCTCTCCTTTTCCTGGGGCATTTAGAGCAAGTAACTAGAAGCCTGGTCTAACAATTTTCCTTAATATGTCAGTATTCTTAAAAAATTTCTAAATTTCAAAAAATCTATAGAAGCCAGTTTTATAGAAGTGTAAACTCTGTAGAAGTTAAAATACTTTTTGATAATTAGGTTTTGACAGGTGCAGTATTTTATTAAGGAGACAGGGCAAGAGCTAGTGTTGATTAAAAGCAGATGGCTAGCTGCCAGCCACTGTACTGTGAGCCTGGGCTTCTCTCTTCCTCTACACAGCACTGTGGCGAGTGTGACTGTCATCATAGATGGAGATGTGCCGAAGTTCCCTCAGACCCTGCTGTCTCCTGAAAGACTTCCAGCTTGCCCTTGATGGTAATGGATCTTTCCTTGTCTTTAGGGCCTTTTCCGAATTGGGGCCGGTGCCTCCAAGTTAAAGAAGCTGAAAGCTGCTTTGGACTGCTCCACTTCCCACTTGGATGAATTCTATTCCGACCCCCATGCTGTGGCAGGTGAGCCCAAAGGAGTCTCTGCAAAGTGAGGCACCCTCAGAGTGGTGGGCGAGTTCTATCTCGGACAGATTATGAGTTAAAAGTCCAATTTTAATTAAAGGTTTAATTGATAAAATGAAATTTTTTCTGATAAAATCCCCTAACATATAATGTAATACATACATACCCACATTTTCTCTTCTTTTTGTTTTATTTTTTGTCTCCCCACCACACCTTATTTTTAAGCAAAGATGAAGGTAGTTTATAGTGCAAATATTTTGGAGAAATACTTGTATTTCTTCCCTCCTTCCACCCCCACAATCCAAGTCTACCTGAAGAAATAATGTCTGTTAAGAGGATGGTTTTAAAGCTAATTTTATTTTCTATTGATCTCTAAGTGTATTTTTGCAAGGAAAACTGAATGTCTTTTGTGAGCATTTCATCCCTGCCAGATTTTAATTCATTTCGTACAGCTTAGAAGATTGTAATTGAGATGATTTCACATTGCAAAAGAATATGCTCAGAGATTTCTGGCCTTACCCCATTTCATTCTCAAAGAGAGTATTAATGGTTTTAGGTGCTTTGAAGTCCTATTTACGGGAATTGCCCGAACCTTTGATGACTTTTAATCTGTATGAAGAATGGACACAAGTTGCAAGGTAAGTTTAAAGAATATAGAGTTTTAGCTTTTTTTTGCGGGGGGCAGGATGCTGGGGATCGAACTTGGGGCCTTGTGCTTGCTAGGCAGGTGCTCTACCACTGAGCTAAATCCCCAACCTGAATACGGAGTTTTAAAAATTAAAAGAAACAATGGAATATTGTGCACATTTGTAGGTTATTTTATCCTCAAAGATAATTATAACATTAAATAGTATATTTGTTAAATACTATGTATATTAGTTTTATTTACAGTTAGAATGAAAATATTGAATGTTACTATTATTGGTGTAGAAAGTCATGGCTTATGCACTGGTGTAAATTTGTGAGATGTAGGTTTTTGAAGGTACACAGTGGCAGCCACATTAATGGATTGGTTGAGCTTGAATTCCCTTTGTACTGAAGAAAGCCCTGTAACTGGGGACAGGTGTCATATTGTAACTGAGTAGCAATGTGCCTGTCAAGCTGCTTACAAGCTTAGCCATGCAATACTATAACAAGGCCATTATTAGTAGTGACAGTTACTGCTATAGAGTATTTACTGTATGCTAAGTACTGTGCTATTCTTTATGCCCATTGCCTTCTGTAATTCTTAACTAAAATAAGAGGCAGATAGTATCCTCGTTTTATAGGGAAAAAAGCTGGAGCTTGGGAAAGAGTGCAGTCAAGGTAGTAGGAAGTAACTGGAAGAGCTCGATGTAGACCCAGACCTGTCTGACCCAAAGACTGTGTTCCATTCTTGTTGCTTCCCTTCTTCCCCCAGCCTCACCTATCCCTCATGGTCCTGACTTACTTCCTCTCCTGGGTATCTAATTCCTCACCCCTAAGGGTAGAGGAACAAACTTCACCTCTCCACCCATCTTCTCCCGCCATCTGCAGACACTGTCATGTTCCTGTTGGACAGGCCATGGTGAGCTGTAAGCCGATTCTATGAGTCCATCCTGTGTTACTTTACCCAGATGTTTATATCTGAGTTTTTCTGTAATTGTGGAATGAGAGACTTTTGTGCTGGTAGGTCATGAGGATTTTAAGTTCAGAGACAAATTCTTAATTGCAGTATTCTTGGAACATAGGCTGGGCCTAGCCGGGCTTGAATTAAATGATGCCAACAGCCATTATCAGGTGGGAGAGGACTGTTGGATTTCTTTCATTGGGTAGCTTCCTTTATTCCTCCTGGCCTCCACTCCTCTCTCTGACTCCAAAATTTTTAACTATGGATAAAAGAAGATGTTACAGTTTTAAATCTGCATTGTCCCCCCAAAGTCTCTTGTGTTCATAGGTGGGAGTTTAGGAAGGTGATTGGATCACTTTATTAGTGGATTAACACATTCATGGCAGGGCCATTATTTGTATGTCTCTCTGCTGGGTTGCTTGAACCACCAGTGACACATGCATGACTGTCCCATTGGGCAGCTTTTTATTAATTTTATTAGTAAAAAGACCAATAGAACTGGTTAGATCTGTTTGTACCACCAGTGGTACAAGGTCCCCGATAGGACAATTATGCAGTTGTTAATGGTTTGCGCCTAAATGTTCCCCCCAAGCCTCATATGGTAAGAGGTAACTGGATCTAGAGTGTGTGATGCTGGGATTAACGGCCTGTGATTAATAAATCAATCCACTGATTGGTTTGGCATCACCCTAATCCTAGCAGCCTGGATAAAATATAAAGCACAGGAAGAATCTGCTTAGGTCCCTTGCTTACCTTGCTGACTACTGCCTGTCTGCCCTGCCACCCTGCCTTGGAGCCAGCCAATTGTGGACTGAAAGCTCTACAAACTGTGAGCTAAATAAACCTTTCCTCCCTTAACTCTGAGTGTCAGGTGTTCTGTCTCAGCAGCAAGAGAAAAGTAACTAAGACAGCAGTGTACTGCTGGTGGTTCAAGCCAACAGGAATATATTAATCCATTCATGAGATCATAATTTGATAGCATTTTTGCATGTGATAGAGGAAGCGAGAATAAAAAAAGAGGAGGTGAGGCCTGGTTGAAGAGGGTGGGTCATGGGGAGGTGTGAATTTGGGGACTAGGTACATTTTTTCCCTGGCCCCTTCCTGTCTGGGTCTCTCCCTCTCTGCTCCCCATTTGCCATGAGGTAAGCAGCTTTCCTCCACCATGCCCTTCTTCCGTGATATTTCTGCCTTGGAGCCAGACAACCATGATTTAAAACTTCTGGAATTTTGAACCAAAATGGATATTTCCTCCTGTAAGTCCTTTTTCTCAGGTTTTTATTCACAGTGATGGGAATCTGGTAACAGAAGGTTTCTGACTGTTGGTATGTTGCTTCTGTAATTGTGAAGTGTCAACACGGACCTCCACCCTGGTGAAGTACAAGTATGTTTAACTTCTGTCCTGTACCTCATCACAGAGTGTGGTCAGAGCGTGCTAGAGCACTCTCTTGCCTACTGGGCCGAGTTGGCTGTGGTCTGCAGCATCTGCTGTCTCTCTTTGGTATCTCGCCAAGTTTGTATGTTGAATTTCTATAGTGCCAGAGTTCCGGTAACTGCCTGGCAACTTAGGTTTCTCAGCCTGAAACCTTTGAGCAGTCTTGAGATCTAGAGAGACCACCAGAGGTCTAGGTGCCTGGGAACTAGGCAAATGATCTGTGGCCAGGCTGCATATAGAAGAAGGTAATCTGGGCTCCACAAAGCCACCCATTAATATGTGCATTTTCTAGACAGAATGTACAGTGGTATCTTTTCTTCTGGTGTCAAGCATTCATTGATCTAGGTAGTGTCACGTAGTTATTTCTCTGAGTCTTTAAAATCATTCAGCAGATCAACACTATACTTTGTTTTGCAAATGAGGAAATTGAGACTTAGTGAGGGTAATTACCTGCTCCAAGTTTAATAGTGATTTGTTTAGAATTTGACTCCAAAATCTGTACTATTTTCCAGCTTTGGAAAACAGTGTTGGAGACATCAATGTTAATATAGCGTATGTTTTAGTTGGCTTTCTATCACTGTGACAGAAATACCTGAAATGATCATCTTAAAGGAAGAAGAGTTTGTTTTGGTTCACAGTTTCGGTCCCTGGTGACTTGATCCTGTTGCTCTGGACTCATGATAGCACAGTACATCGTGGTGGAGGCGCAGGGCACAGGAGGCCCGTTCACTGCATGGCAGCTGGGAAACAGAGGAAGGGGCCTGAGTCCCAGTGTCCCCTTCAAGGGCACAGCCTCTATATCCTAAATTCCTTTAACTAGACCCCACGTCTTAAAGTTTCTGCGTCTCCCTGTAGCACTGTAGGCTGCGGACCAAGCCTTTAACACATGGTAGATATTTAACACACTTGGAGATATTTCACTTCCAAACTACAGTATAGCAGCACGTTAATACAGGTACCAGTGTTTTAGTAAATTTCATAAATTTTTTTTCAGTGTGCAGGATCAAGACAAAAAACTTCAAGATTTATGGAGAACATGTCAGAAGTTGCCACCACACAATTTTGTTAACTTTAGGTATGTATTACTGGCATTTTGTAAATTGAGCTACCACACTACAGTGACTCTGGGGTGAAGATAGTTTTAATTCCAGCGGGGAGGCCATTTAACTGAGGCACATTTAAAAACCTGTGGAGAGGGCTGAGGATTTAGCTCAATGGTTAGAGTGCTTGCCTAGCAAGCACAAGGCCCTGAGTTCAATCCCAGCACCAAAAAAAACACTAAAACCCTTGGAGAATAACATGGGACTGCTGTGAGTGGGATTTGATATATATTGTTGTGGTGCACGTGAAGCATCAGTATCATATCTGGCATTAATACGTAGGTTGTCTTATAGATTTTGCTGTTGTAGCTGTTAGGTGGGTGACTGTACATTAGGTTTGGAGTTAGTCTAAATTGTCTGGCATGTAAACTGCAAAGTAAATCAACTATTAAACTTTCAGTAATGTTTTTCGTATATAAATAGAGCATTAGTCATTCTACTATGGAGATTATATTACTTTATTAAGTAATTGTGTTTCTAAGAATATTTGCCTGGAGATAAACTTCTGGAATTTAACTTGTGTTTTCATGTTAATTTTATATATAACTTGGAAGACGCATAGAGAAAAGGGGGAAAGATCACCTCAAAGAACAAAGACATTGAAAACCAAACAAGAAATTTTCTAAGAGGACTTACTTATTTAAAAAATAAGTGGTATGCCTGGGCTATTACCTGACCTTAAATTTACTCTTGGTCACTATCACTGTGCTAAACTAAATATTTTCTTTTACTACCTTAAGTGTCAACCTGGGTCCGTATTTGTAAGGTCTCTTACTGATTAATTTAAGAATTGCAGATACTCCTAATTTATTTAGTGTATTGTGATGGGAACTCATTTATAGTTCCTAATATGTTGGGATTTTAGCTTTTGGTTTGCTTATTTTGCTGTACAATTTGTACTAATTTTTTTTAATGTGGAGTACATACTAAACATACTACATGGAGTGCATATGGAGTACATGGTTCAAAATTCAAAAGGTGGGTTATATATCAAAAGGCCGTCACTTAGTACTGAAGCCCTGAGTCTGATCCTCAGCACTGCAGAAGAAAAGAAATTCAAAAGCTATACATTGAAAAAACCCTCTCCTGTTTCTGTCTCCCAGCTACCTGTTTCCTCTCCTGAGATGCAGTCAGTGTTTACAGTTCTTCGTATATCCCTTCAGCAAGGGTTGGTGCATACACAAACAGACACTTTCCTTGGTACATACAGTATTATGTACATATTTTTTTCTTTCTCACTGCCTACTTTGTTTTAGACCAAATCCTATTATATATTATATGCATCGTTTTCCTTTTTGCTTTCTTTACTTAACATCTTAAACATCTTTGCCTAATACATCTTGGAGGTTTCCCGTATCAGTGCATAACAATTTTTATGATGCATAGTACTCTATTGTATGGATATACTGTGATTTATTTAACCAGCTTCCTCTTGATAGATAACTATGCTCTTTGTTTTTATACTATTGTACTTATATAGAAGAGCATATCTATATGATAAATTGAATACGTTCATCATTACAGCATTAAGTATTTTCATATAGTTCCCTTTAAGAAATACAGCTAAATCATTTTTAAAAGTCTATTTATATTAAAAATATATTGAGCCCACTATTAATCACAATGTAATTTATTTAGGGATGGAATAGAAAGGAGATAAAGGAGAAATAGATTAGAAATATACAGCTAATAGAGGTTAAATAATCGAGGTTTACATTTGAGCAGTTTTCTCTTTCCAAACTCTCATTAATCTGTTTTCTGAAACAAAGTATATGAGAAATTTGTAAAATGCTTTACCTGAGGCACATTCTGGTTTAATGACCCTCTACATTTAGCACCTAAGCAATTGTGAGGTTGAACACAGGGCATAAGAGAAAATTGCTGCAAATATTTCAGAGAAGATGTTCTGTTCCTTTTTATTTCCTAGGTATTTAATCAAGTTCCTAGCAAAGCTTGCTCAGACCAGTGACGTTAATAAAATGACTCCCAGCAACATTGCAATTGTATTAGGTCCTAACTTGTTATGGGCCAAAAATGAAGGGTAAGTAGTCTTTCCCCACACCATGTTATGAGTAGGAACACAGCACGAGACATGTTCTAGTTGAAGGTGTGTGTCAAGGTGTTCTGAAGTTGATTTTCCCATCCAGCCCACATTCTCGGGACCCATATGTGAGCTGGTTGCTGTTGCAGATGCTGGTCCCAGAAAGACGTATGGGACATGGTCCCTGTCTTCATAGAACCCCTGCTCTTGACCAGTAAGACATCTCAGTGGCTGCAGTACACTAATAAGACAGAAGACAGGTGTGGGTGTGTGTGGGGGTGTGTGTGTGTATGATATTGTGCAAGGGTCGCAGAACTCTACCCTCTTATTTAGGGTCTCTGGCTATAACTGGGAATAAAATGCACATAAAACAGACTAACAGGAGCAAGGCCTGCAGGGTTTTACATGTACATATGTACATAGGAGCCTCTGTAGGAAAAAAAGACCCAAAGAATCAGTTAAAGCTGAATGCTTTTATACTAAGTTGGACAAAAAGCACATTTTGATAGTGAGACAAGACAAAAGGGCCTGGGCTAGGGCCTTTAATTCTAGAGACGTGACAAGGAAGATAAGAATTAATCTGGCAAGGTTCGTTTGTGTAGATTTCCTTCGACTTTAACACCCCATTGCTGGTGATTAAAAGGCTTTTTTCTTCCTAGTAGAGGGAAGGCATTTTTCATACGGGAGTTTATCTCCTGCTTTCTGGAAGAAAAAGGAGGGTCAGAGTGCTCTTCTTGTGTCTGCTGTTTTTTAAATGCCTTTACCTCAAAATAACCCATATGCTACAGGGCCGTATTTTGTGATGTCGTAGTTGGCTGCCCTTCTGTATCACTGACATTGGGCAGCAGGGATGTAGACAGGTAATACAGTCCGGGAAGTTCAGGGAAGGCTGTTGCTAAGAAATTGCATTGGGCTTTACTTCGGCAAATTGATAGTTTCCTCCTGTTGGTGCCTGGATGAACCAAGGCATTGTAGGCATGAAGGCCTGGTTTCTAGTGCTGAGGGGTACGTCTCGCAGTCTGGGATAACTTGAAGATGAGATTTCGGTAGGCGAGGGCCGGATACTGAAGGGCCTCACATGTCCTGCCAAAGTGTTTGGAACTTATTTTTGTAGGTCGTGGGGGAGCTATCAGAGTTTTTGAGCAGAAGAATGACATGATCCAATTGCAAGATTGTTTTGTTGGCGTTTAAAAATCTAGATTGAATAGAGAGGAGGATCAAGGCACGGCATCACCTGGAAAGCTTTGAGGAAATTGCCCCTCTGCAGGTGGTGTGGGCATGATCTCAGTTCTCACCTTTCGAGTTACTCTTCTCATTTTTGCAGATGAGGATGTTGAACTGAGAAAGAACAAGTAAATTGCTTTGGTAGCACAGGAGGGAGGTATTAGAGCCCAGGTGCTGGCCGCGGAGCCTGTGTCCTGCTCACCTTTCCCTGCCTCCCACTCCTGCTGGTTACCTTTGCACCATCGTGAGCCAGTCAGGTTCCATTAAAGGTGCAGTGACTTTCTGAGTCAGTGTTTCATTTCCTCACTCACTTATGTATGCCTCGTCCTGTTTCAGAAAATAGTTACGAGATTACTTTCAAAGATCCAGTATCATAAAGCAAAATTAAAAATAAGTAGATGTACAAAGCTAACTACATAGATCATACGTCATAGCCGATAAATTCCAGACAGACTAAAGATTTAAAAAAATGACCCCATCAACATGGCGGGTGCTAGAGAAGGATTTTCTAAGTATTTTCGAAAATATTGCAAGAAACAATATATTTAAAATTGGTGGGTTTGGCTAATAGCTAGAAACCTTCCTGTGTCAGAAAGCACCTTAAACAAAAGGCAGTTTGTAGAATAGGAAAGAGTTCCACAAATATCAGAATACATAATGAGGTCCTGCAAATCAATACACAAACAGTATCTCTTTTTTAAAATTTTATTTACCAAGAACATGTATTGGTACATTGTATACCTAATGATCACATTCATCGTAATTTGTACCTGTACATGGTATATCTTGGTTTCCCCTCCTCTTCCCCACCCCTGCCTTTGATTCTTTCTCTTCTCCTTATTTATAACAGCTTTATTTCCATTTTTCCATTTTTTTCCCTTTTTCTCCTTCTTTTCTTTTTCCTTTCCTTCTCTTCCCCCTCCTCCCTTTGTAATTTTCCCTATTGAATATTATCTTTCATTTACACAGTATGTATTATGCCTTTTTGTCCTTATTTACACTTATGGTTTCTCATATGAGAGAAACAATTCAATCTGTACTCATGTGTGTCTGATTTATTTCACTTAAGAGTATGTTCTCAAAGTGCATCCATTTACCTATACATGTCTCAAGTTTATCTTTTTTTATGGTAGAATAGTACTCCATTGTGTAGAAAAACCACATCTTCTTTAACCATGCATTAGTTGTTGGGCATTTAGGTTGTTTCCAAAACTTAGCTATTACAGACTGTGTTGCTGTAAACATGGTTGTGCATATATTGCTGTGGTACAGTGTTTTTAATTCTTCTGGAAAGATACCAAGCAGAGGAATAGCTGGGTCAAATGGAACCTCTAATTGTAGTTTTTTGAGGAATCTCCACACTGATTTCCACAGTGGTTGGACCAGCCTACATTCCCACCAACAGTGGAGGAGGGTTCCTTTTTCCCCATATCCTCGCCAGCATTTGTTATTGCTTGATTTCTTGATGTTAGCTGTTCTTTCTGGAGTGAGCGTTTTTTTTAGTTTGCATCTCTCAAACGACCAGTGATGTTGAACACTTTTTTATATATTTATTTGCCGTTTTTATTTCATCTGAGAAATGTTATTCATTCTGATGCCCATTTTTGGATTGGGTCTTTAAATTTGGGGAGTCTGATGTTTTTGAGTTCTTTATATAGTCTAGATATTAGGCCTTTGTCTGAGAGACAGCTGGCAAAAATTTTTTCCCACTCTGTGGGTTTTCGCTTCACTCTTTTGGTGATTTCTTTTGCTGTGCAAAACCTTTTTAGTAGAATGTGATCCCAATTGCTGCTCCTTTGTGTTATTTCCTGTGCAGTCTGAGTTTTGCTCATAAATTTTTTTCCTACCTCTGTGTCTTCCAGAGTTCTTCCTGTTCTATCTTCCAGCAGATTTAGTGTTTCTGTTTTAATGTTTAGATCTCTGATCCACTTCGATTTAAATTTAGTACATGGTGAGAGTCATGTATCTAGTTTTAGTTTTCGGCATGTAGCAAACCAATTTTTCCAGCACCATTTATTGAAGAGTCTGTCTTTCTTCCAGTGAGGGTGTTTGGCTCCTTTGTCGAAAATGAGGTATTTGAGTGTGTACAAACAGTATCTCTTAAAGAAGGAAAGTTGGGAAAGAACGTGGGTGAAAGATTTCTTCCCAGTCCCAGGATTCTAAGGCATGAAGACTGATCAGAATCCAGATGGAAGGAAGGTTGCAAAGGATAATTTGCAGAGACCTTGCATTTTAAGCTGGAACCTAAAAGGGGCTAGACCTTTTCCTTGGTTAGAAAATGGTGTGTTAGCTGGGCTTGGTGGCACAAGCCTATAATCCCAGTGCTCAGGAGGCTGAGGCCAACCCGGACTGCAATAATGAGTTCAAGGCCAGCCTGACCTACACAGGGAGACTGTGGGTCAAAAAAACAACAAAAAAAACCTAAAATGAAATGATAATTTTCTGGTGCGAAGAGCAGTCAGAGTGATAATAGGGGAGAAAATGTTGGTTTGAGGCTGTCAGAACTGAGGTCAAGTTTCTTGGGAATTCAGTGTCTTCACTCATAAAAAGAAGCCTCATGACAAGCTAAATTCAGTGAGAGCCTAAAGGTTGGTAGGTGTTTTAGCTTCTTTTTCATTGCTGAGACAAAATACCAGACCACCCACAAGTTAAAGGAGGAAGGTTTATTTTAGCTCACAGTTTATGGAGGTTTCAGTCCATAGGTGGCTGGATCCAAGACAGGGTGGCAATGGCAGAAGAAAAAGCTCATGGCACAGCAGGCAGGAAGCAATGACTAGAATCAAGGGAGTAGAGGGATTTATATATCCTTCCAGGCCACGCCTACAGTGACCCACCTCTTCTCACCAGGCTTCACCTCCCAACATCACACCCAGCTACAAACCCATCAGTAGACTAATTCAGTATCACAACCATGATCCAGTCACCTCCCAGAGCCCCACCTATGAGCATATAAGGCTCTGGGGGGACATCTAGATATAAACCATAACACTGGTAGTTGATAAATGTCAGATGTTTTGTAGGTGGTTTGCTTTGATGGTATCTGACTCCCAACTGATGGATGAACTCAGTGACGGGGTAATGATTACTTCCTTCCTTTGGGCCCCTGGCATCAGATACTTTCAACCTCTGGGCACATCACGGGACCAAAACACATGTCTGACGGCAGTGTGCATGCTGGGGGCTCATGTTTTTGGAGGCATAAAGTGACATTGCCTACTCTTAGTTACGTTATAGCAAAAGTAGGTGCTGGTGATCTTGGACCCTAGAAAATAGATACCAGCTGTGATTCTTTTTTAGTGGAAAAATGCAGTCCTTGTTCCAGCTCTTTGACGTACATTATTTACTGGTTGATGATCTCCTGGGTGCTTATGTGTAGTAGACACAGTGGCTGTCATTACAGTGCAGATGAAGGAGTGATAGCTGGGTCAGGGTCATTTTTGCTCTGGTTGATTGCTGCCAGACTCAGCTTAGGTCCTTTGTGGATTTCGTTGTCCATCCGTATTTAAATAGTTTCTCCTTTAAAAAGAATTGAATTGCCCTGACACAACTTGCAGAAATTAGAGGCAGCCTAGGGAAAGCACTTTAATTTTGTGCACTTCCTTTGCAGAACGCTTGCTGAGATAGCAGCAGCCACGTCCGTACATGTGGTTGCGGTGATTGAACCCATCATTCAGCATGCCGACTGGTTCTTCCCTGAAGGTAATCATCATTTCATGTTCATTGACAGCTAGAACAGGATAATAGTATAAAAAGTCTTCTTAAAGAAGAAAATCCATCAATGATCACATAATTGGCTTCACTTTTTATGCTTCTTTGTAGGCCTTGTTCATTTGCACTCATTTTGGCATAATGAAAATCATACCATTTTGTATTTCACTTTATATTCACCCAATGTATGTTGAATCAGCACCAGGTGCTGAATCTGTGCTGGTGAGACATACTGGATTCCCGGGAGGAACTTGGGCCCTTGGAGAAGGCAGCCACATAAACAGATAAATTATGACATGTGGCAAATTAGATAGGTAGGTGGAGAAAGATTCGATGAACCCAGGTGTTAGGAATAGAGAGCTAGGGATTACATTTTAGAAAAAGTAACATTGAATATGTAGAGATTTTTCTTCTTGTAAGAGGACTTGTTTGTCTAGGTAGTTGTGTTTGTGCAAAGTTAGAAGGTAAGACAGGAAAGGTTGATTGGGGCCAGCTCGTGAAGGTCTGAGTAGGTTATATCGGAGAATTAGGATTTCCTTCTGTAGGTGATAGATTTTCAAACTATGTTTGTTGCAGAGCTGGGATCCACAGAGATTCTGGCGGCCTCCTTTTGGGGTACCAGTTGGGCATGTGTTGAGTCCAGAGCTCCCTCTCCTTCCCCCAGAGCAGCCCAGCTGCCCCGTTCACTGCAGCGTGAGCTTTCTGATGCCAGGGCTGTGCTCAGCTTTTCCGCTCACTTCCTAGACTCAAGAATCATGACTCTTTCATGTCGGTTAACTGTTAAAAAGATACCATGGATACATATTAGCCTTCTACCCAAGCTTTCAAGGAAATGGTTCTTGCAAAAAGCACTGTAGGAAGTATGCCCTTGATGTTGCCTTTTATTTCTATTTATATCAAGTATAAGCATTTCAGTTTCTTTTTTGGGGGGGAGTGGGTGTGCTAGGGATCGAACTCAGGGCCTTGCATTTGCTAGGCAAGAGCTCTACCACTTGAGCTAAATCTCCAGCCCCTTCAGTTTTTTAATAATTCAAATAAGTAATACGTTCATTGTCTTGTTCTGTATTTCATGTTTTGGGTTTTTTTCCACAAAAGAGAAAGTAGAAGAGCTGCGCCACTTGTGTTCTGAATTGTACCCCTCTGCTGTCTCTAGTTGTCTTTGCCTCCCACTGGGTTGGCAGTCTGCTGTTCAGATGAGAGTGCCCGCAGCTGTCCTTGTGAAGTAGGCCTAAAGAACGAGACCCCCTTTCCAGTGGGGTGTTTCTGAGCTCCCTCCATCCCTGCACTGTATGTCTCATGCACTTAATTGTTCTTCTTGCAGAGGTGGAATTTAATGTATCAGAAGCATTTGTGCCTCTTGCTACCCCAAATTCTAATCACTCGTCCCACACTGGAAACGATTCTGACTCGGGGACCCAGGAGAGGAAGCGGCCCGCCAGCATGGCAGTGATGGAAGGAGAGCTGGTGAAGAAGGAGAGGTGTGTTTAGAGCTGTTCACTTCTAATGCAGCCGTAGATGTCATACAGGAGAATGTTAGACCCCTGATGTCTGGCTCCAGCTTATTGTCCCCCTGTATACCCATGACTGATAGAGTTCAGATAATGCAGGTGTTGTGCTATAGGTCATTCCAAGCATTAATCTGACCATAAAGTAGGTATGTAGCCTGTCAGTTGACATCCATGCCACACACATCCAGCTTTACTCTATGATGTTCTGTGAAGCACTCTACAATGGAATAGCATCATACACACTACACACAGACACACACATACACACTTATGTGTGTTTTGTCAGTAGAAGTGTGTTTTGTTGGTAGAAGACAAAAGAAGAATGAAAAATGGCTAGCATGGACATTTTTCCAGTATTACATGTGAGAGCACCTCACACCTCATGCTGTTCAGACATATTTTGGTATTACATGGCCTCTCAGTAGAAACCAGCCACTGAATTTGATGTTTAGCTGGAGAAACCTCAATATTTGCCAATTCTAGAAGAAAAAAGATGGCTGTGTTGGACTTACTGAGAAGCAGTCTCTCTCTATGCAATTCTGTGCGGGTCATTTGTGAGGTGTTTTAAAGGATCTTTAAGATCACGTATGAGTTTTGCCTCAGATCCCAACCTATTGAGTGTGTATGATGAAATGCCACTGTACTCACCAGTAATGCTAAGAGTTAAGAGGCCTATTTGAAGTAACATGCTTTTCTTGCATATGTGTAATAATATTACTGGACTAGCTTATGTTAAAACTAAATAGCAAGCTCTTATTTTAATTGTCCAGTCTTACATTGAGGTGTGTGGGATGTTTGTTTGCTTGTTTGTTTTGGGTCTTCTTACTCATAGCAAAGGGAAGTGTTTCACTTTCTTGTTGTCTCATTCTGAAATTCTGTGTAGAAGTTTCACTTTTCTGAGCCCTCATGCACATATTCAGTAGTGTCTCCTAATGAATATTATTCTACCTGTAACAAAATTAGTTCTCATGTATTTTAAGTTATAAATGCAATGTTACCTGTCTAGTTAGCACGGGCATACAATTCCCAGGTACTCGCTTTCTAGCTGACCCTGTAAACACAAACTCAGGGAGCTATATATATCTTTTTTTAAACTGGAAAAAAAGTTTTCAAATTTTACACTAATGAAAAGTAAATTTTCCTTCTATCCTGTCCTACAATCACCATCTCATTCCCAAAAGTAGCTGTTTTTCCACTCTTACATATCTTCCAGCTATATTCTTTTGTATTTCATCTGAATTAAGAGTCAGTGTGATACAGTAGCCTTACATTGTCAACAGTCGACCTTCCCAAACACAGATTTGAGATGAGAATTAGTTGTAGGAAAATAAGCACATTAACATGATGTCAGTCAGTATGAAGCCTCCCTGTTTTCTTTTAGCTGCTCACACCCACTTAGTTGAGGACATTGATCAGTACCAGGTCCATTGGCTTTGCTCAGGTTTAAAGCCAAGTGGAATTGCTGCTTTGGTAATGGGGATGACCATTAATACAGTCCTTGCCACTTCTCTGCATGCTGGGCAATTTGGGTGGCTGTCCTTGTGTTTGGTTTTAACACGTGTGGACCAGTGAGCTTCTGTCTCAGTAGTCAGCTTGCGTGGTGTGTTGACTGTTTCTTCTCTCTGTGTAGCTTTGGTGTGAAGCTTATGGACTTCCAGGCCCACCGGCGGGGTGGCACTCTAAATAGAAAGCACATATCCCCCGCTTTCCAGCCACCACTCCCGCCTGCAGAAGGCAGCACCTTGGCTCCAGCAGGCCCAGAGCCCCCTGCCCAGAGCTCTCGGGCTGAAAGCAGCTCAGGGGGTGGGACTGTCCCCTCCTCTGCAGGCATACTGGAGCAAGGGCCAAGCTCAGGTGACAGCAGGTAAGAAGGCCCACTTGTACTGGCCGTGGAGGCCGGGTGCCCTAACCTTTTTGCAGGTGGTAGCCTTTAGGCATGGCACTCATGCCAAAAGGATCCTTCTGGCATATACTGAACCCGACTTCCTTTTACTCCTGTGGTTGGCAAAGGACAGGGGAAAAAAAGACTGCAAATAGTTTGCTTCTTTTTCTTTTTTCAAAAGAAAGCAACATTTGTTTGCATTCTTTGTCATATTGCTGCTTTTGTGCTGGAAATTGGAGGCCATTAGGTCTATAACAGTATGATAAACCTCTTTTTACCTGTTCGATGTGCAGCTGTCAGCGTTCATGTGCCATTTGCTTGTTCTCATTCAGTGTGCTAACTAGTAAGCATTTGAATGTAGCAGATTAGTTATGGTATTCCTGGCATCTACCATTCATTCACTCATTAATTCAGTCTGGCAGATTCACTGAGTAACTGATATGTGCCAGGCACTGTACTGGGCACATTAAATGACTAAGACTTCTCCCCAGCCCTTGAGGCTTCTAGTCTTACAGGGGAATTAGCTCTTGTGTACAAGGTAGAAAAGAAGATGGTATTTTTTTTTTTAAAGGACTCATTTGATTGTTTAACCTTTAGATATAAGCCACTGAAAGTGGACTGCCCAGGATAACAACTTCAAAGAAGGTGCCTTTGAATTAAGATATTTACTTAATTTTTGTTAAATCAGTTCCCTGCACTGGTCTGGGCAGAGGCCACTTCAGGTGGTACCTCTAGTGGCTCCAGAGTCAGCTGCTGTGAACAGTGTGGCCTGCCACAGATGATACGATAATTTATATTGTCATTTACTGTAATTTGGCCATCCTCACAGCAATAAATGATCATATGTGAGGTAAAATAAATGCATAAAACAAGGACTGCTTGTTTATGCTATTTATACATTTTCTCCCACACAAGAGTTTTGCCTTGGGAAAACTTCCATTTCATCTTTTTGGGGTTGATGAAGTCTCATGGGGTGGAAAGTTACTTAGCAGACAGGAATTTTGGTTAGCCCTGTACCTGGTCTCTGAATGCTTTGTGCATTCTTGAATCTTTTTCACTCATAATTTGAGGAAGTCTATTTTTCGTTTGAGAAAAATGGGGCTTCTAACATTATAGGGCTTCAAGGCCCATCATCAGGTTCATTTTGGCTTGTCAGTAAACACTGCTCCACACATGCATTTTATTTCAGCTTAAATTCTTTTTGTTTGAGGAAAAAGATGAGCAGATTTACACATTTTCATTTTCTCATGACAGTCAATTCATTCACTCAAGACTAAAGGTATTTAAGTCAGTCATTAGTCTTTAGTGCAGAAAGACAAATGGAATATCAGTCATCAGCTTGCTCTTTGTTCTCTATATTCTATGGGCATTTTCGTGTACATTTCACCAATGGTGACCTTAACAGATGTCACTGTCCTTTTCTGGTATACTAAGTTTGGCCCAGGAAATAGGAAGCCTGAATTCTGGTTTCTCCCGTGCTACATCAGACCTGGGCTTCGAGTTATTGTTTAGCCCCTCAAGAGTTTCTCTTTCTGCAAGTTCTAATAGTTGATAATAACTAAGCACGTCATAATTTCAAGTCTCATTTGGCAATTGCTTTTGCTTAGTTTTGTACAATATATTTTTAAAAATCCAAAAGCCCTCTCCTATTTTTTTTAATATTGTCCAATTTAACACAAGCAAAGTAGATAGAACTTGAGATTTCTCATGGACTGCTTTGAAATGGCCTCTGTCATGACAATTGAGTGTTGGAGTAGTTGGAGGTCGGTCTGATGTAAGGAATCTCAAAAATATATACTCTTTAAGGAACTGTGAGCCTTATAGGCCCAGACTAAAAAGTGTTCAAAATTTCAGATCACCTCCAAGCCTGCTGAAGTGGAAACTGTACTTGGAATCTTACATAGTCAGCACTCTCTTACTTGTGGGTCCCATATCTACAGATTCAACCAACCATAGATGACAAATAGTTTTAAAAAAGTTATTTCTGTAAGACAGGCATGGTGGCTTACACCTGTAATCCTAGCACTCTGGGAAGCAGAGGCAGGAGGATTTCCTGCCTGGGCAACTTAGCAACTTAGACCCTGTCTCAAAATAAAAAATTTTTTATTGTGATGATGATTATTATCATCATCATTATTATTATTTGGTTGCTGGGGATAAAACTCAGGGCTTTGCGCTTGCTAGGCAAGCGTTCTACCACTGAGCTAAGGTGGGGCGGTGGGTAGCTGTAGATGTAGCTCACTGTGAAAGCCTTGATAATCCCCAGTACCACGAAAAGCAAAAAGAAAAAAAAATCTGTACTGAACACATACACTTTTCTTGTTATTATTCCCTAAACAATAAAGTATAACGGGTATTTCCATAGTAGTCATATTAAGTATTATAAGTAATGTAGAGATGATTTAAAGTATACAGGAAGATGGAGATGAGTTCTATTCATATTCGTATATACCGTACCATTGTATATAAGGAATTTGAGCATTTTTGCATTTCGGTATCTGCAAGGAGTCCCAGAGTGAAAGCTCTTGAGTTCTAATAGATAACTATATTTTAGAGTATGTTTCGCTTTTCTCACTGGCTATGTCTCATGTCTAATGGACTTTTGCTCCCCTTAGTCCTCCAAAGCCCAAGGACTCCGTGTCTGCAGCCGTCTCCGCATCAGGGAAAAGCGGCAGTCAGGTGACCACTGGCCAGAACCAGGTCCAGGCAGGTGCTGTCTCCCATCAGCTCTCAGCTGGCCCGGCCCACGGTGCCGCCGGTCCCAGCCCTCACACGCTGCGCCGGGGTAAGTAGCCCCTGGGGTGGCGTGTGCAGACCCCCTTGGGTTGGTGCAGGGGTGCAGGTTTGAAGCTTTGGGACCATCTTTTCTGTGAATATTTAGAAAGTGGCAAGCAGGAAAACCAGTCATTAAAAAAAAAAAACCAAAAAAAAGAGCAGAAAAGCAGTCACTTAAGAATATTTTCCCATGAGAGCTGTAAAGCTTAAAGAAAATTTATTTCTTCAGAAACTTACTCAGTTTCCCATGAATCTGGTGTTCCCAGCCCTTGCTCTGTTCAGGGACCACTACGGCTTCTGTACCACGTGGGCTGTGTGGGTCTGGGGGCCCACTATACCTTCTGAATTGGGGCAGGGCTTTCTGGGTCCCAATTCACATAATCTGAGTTGTTCCCACCCATCTCCTTTAGGTCCCAGCAGTCAGGGGCATCGCTTTCCAATACAAAGAGACTGTGCTGTTTCTGGGAACTCACCGGTGCCTTCCACGTCCACCTCCCACCTGGGCCCCCGATGAACTAGCCTGCCTCTGAGCCCTGCTTTCATACCCTCCTTCTAGCTGCACTTTACAGTCTGTCCCTTGGATGCACTGAGCTCATTCCCTTCTTAGAGCTTCTGCAACCTGTTCTTGTCTCTTCCAGGACATTCTGTCTCTACCTTCATGTAGTTCCTTCTTAGCTTTTAGGTCTCAGCTCAAAGGTCACTTCTTCCAGAAAACCAACCCCATCTCCACCATATCTACAAGTCGTCCTCTATCGTGTCACTCTAGTTTTTTTTAAGGTTACTTTTTTGACCTACAATTTTTAAACTTGCTTTTTAGCTGGTTGTCAGTCTCCCTGAGTAGCGCTTAGTGAGCTGTGCTCATACATGTGTCCTATACTCCAGCGTTCCAGGTCTTATGCTGTGCCCGTCATAGATAGAGTGAGCACTGTGGGTCGAGGGGCTCTGAGTGCCTTTTAGTACTGGAAAAACTAAAGTTGATTTTCTCCCCTCACCTCAGAGCATTTGCAGTGTCGGAAGACTTGGCTGTCACAGATGGAGAGGGTGTTAACTGTTGGCATCTGGTGGACAGAAGCCAGGGTGCTGCTCATAGTCGTACAGTGCACAGGACACCCCACGACAGAGAGTTAATGTCAACAGTGCTGCGATTGAGAAAGCCTGGTCTATAAAGGGGCATGAGTCAATAAAAATGTTTCAAAGCCAGTTAAATTCTGTGTGAACCCAGGTGCGCAGTGTCTTAACTCCACCCTGCATTTATTGTGATCTGGATGATCCTCCCTACAATGTATGTGTCTTGTGATTCTTGTAAGCTCATGAAATGGTGAATTTAATATGTTCATGGCAGGGCTGTAATTCATATGTCTCGCTGCCAGGAGGTTCTGATTTGAATTCGATTGTCCTGCTGGCTTGAACCACTGGTGGTGCATGCATAACTATCTGAAAAAACAGATGCCACCGTGGCCACGAAAACAACCAAAACAGTTATGACATTTTGAGCACTTTGCACAAATCAGCTGTCTGTATGTACAAAATATTTTGAAGAAAGTCATGAGTATAAATACATTTCTTTCAGTTTTATTAAAATAAATTTGTTGATTGTTGTAATAATTTTTCAAGTTGGTATGAATAGTATTAATTCCCGCATTTGGGCAGTAATTATTCAAATCCAAGCAACTAACTAGATTCAGTATATTTTGAGACTTTTTACTAAATTTATTAGTAAAAAGATCAGTAAGAATGGAAGCTGCATGGTAGGACAGTCATGCAATGTACCGCTGGTGGTTCAGGCTGACAGGAACGTGTTAATAGATGCACATTGCCTGTAGTGAAGAATATATTTCTGAGTTTGTATTCTTTTTATCATCTTTCTCTGTAACCAGGACTGGGAAAACAGAATGAGTAACAGTTTTGCCATTGGAAGACCTCCAGTTAGTTGAAATGATCACTTAAAAACTTCTTAGAGAACAAAATTCTAAGGCTACCCTTATAACCAAGCATTTGTCCATTTTCTGTTGCAATAACAGAATACCCAAGATTGGGTGACTTATAAAGGAAAGAGGATTATTTTGGCTCACAGTTCTGGAGGCTGGGACTTGCAGGGGCATGGTGCCAGCATCTGCTTGGCTTCTGATGAGGCCTAGTGGTGCTTTAACTCATGGGGGAAAGCAGAGGGGGCGCCTGTTCTTGTAAGAAAGGCAGTAACCCTTATGCCTCGCCTCCCAGCCCTGATGTATTGAGGAATTAAGGCCCCAGCACACCAACACAGTGAAATCATAGCTCCGCATATATAATAATGCTGCATGGACAATCCAGACAAGTGCTAAGGAAAGTCATGGCGTGTGAATGTTGGCCTTCACGGAGAGGTGAGGAGAGGAGTCTGAGAGGAAATTTCACCCAAAGCGGAGAGTGCCACAGCACTTGCAGGGAAAGTAGTGCTCCTTCTTGGGCAGGACGAAAAGTCACACAGGAGCAGGGGTCCTCCTGGAAAACTCTGTGAGGTGCCCCTGGAGGGCCTGTAAACCCAGGAGTGCTGGGGGGTTTTTCCTTAACACACCCCAGCTTTTCATTTGTTGACTTGAATTTAGGGACAGAGCTGTACAAAATGTGTGCGTTGATTGAGAATAAGTCAGTGCTACATTCAGAGGCTTGTGCGCTGTGACCAGCCCAGGCCGCAGCACCTGTGGTCCTACTTCCTGCTCACTCTCACAGACACTGTCGCCCCTGATTTTGGCCATATTCCTCTCATTAGACTCCCACTTGGCAGCCTGCGTGTCTGGTAACTGTGCTGTCACAGGCCGCCTGCCTCCGATAAGTGAAGGTACACAGGCCTGGAGGGCCAAGGTGCATGCCCTGCAGAAGCAGGTACACACTGGTGCTCAGGGCCAGGGGCAGGGCGGAGGGTAGACAGATAGTGTCATGGAGGCTGACCCAAGCATTGTAGTGACCCCCAGAGCGGTCGTGGTGGCTCCCAGGAAGGGAGGCACCCAGGAGGCTTGCGATGTTCCTCACCACGAGAGGCAGCTGGGTTGGAGGGAAAGGCTCTACACTCACAAGTCTGAGTCTCGGCCTTCACCTGCAGTCACATAACCGGGTGAGGGCTGCGAATCTGACCTTCCCTAACGTAATTCTTACATGTGTACACTAGAGATAAAATGCCTGGTTAAGAGGGACATTGTGAGGGTTAAACTCGGTATGTCTGTCTGCAGAAGCTCTGCACTCTGCAGACTGCAGGCAGGAGCCGAGTTTGGGTGCGGTGCTTGGTTAGGGCCCCACTGTAGCCTTGTGGCCATCCTCCGCTCTGGGCTGCCGTTGTCTTTGCCTGTGTCCCAGCTGGCCCCTGAGGGAAGGCCTCCCTGCACTCAGCCTGGGGAGGAGCAGCAGCTAAGGAAGCTCAGGCATCACTGGATGAGTTGGAGTCCGTGTGTGCGTGTGTGTACACGTACGTGTGTTCCCAGCTTCCCAGCACGTTCTTGGTATGTCTTAGACAAAGCCACACTTTCTCCTGGCTCTGTCTCTGTGTGGAACATGGCCCCATCACCCTGTCCTGCTGTTCTCGTGCTTTCTCTAATTCCCTCTACACCCTTAAATATCAGGAATGATATTTTACTGAATAATGAATTTACAGTTAATACTGCTTAGAATAGAAAACCAGAGTTTTAAAAATGTTGCTTACGGCAACCAGAGCATAGCTCATATTCCAAAGATCTCTTCCTGTGTAAGCTGGTTGGTTGTTTCTATGGGAAAAGGTCTTCTGAGTTTTAGGGTTGAAAGATGTAGGCACAAGAGCAGAGCAGACTTTACCCATCAATCCTGAATTCTGAACAAGGAGCCAGGCAGTACAGGGTGTGGGAAGAGGAAAAAGAGTGCAGGAGATCCACATGACATGAATGTGAATCTCTGTTCCCCCACTTCCCAGCTGTCTCACTCCTACAAAACACTTGTTCTCCCCGGCCTCAGTTTTCTCCACCGTGAAATGGGTATAAAATCATACCAGTTCTGCAGTAAGCCGATGAGACTTACGTGAGGTTATTTATGTGAAGGACTTGACTCAGTACAGTCAACATGTTAGGTGAATGACACATACTTATTTCTTTCCTTCATTTCCTTCGCCCTTTCTTTGGGATATCAGTGAGAACTCAGCAGAAATTGAAAACCGTTCAAGTCTCCTTTCTGGCTGCCCCTCACACCCCAGAACCAGGGCTCCAGAGCTGCTGTTTTCCTACTTCCTTGGTACCACATCTTAGCCGAGCTTAGCTGGTGGCAGGAGGCCAGGGACAGTAAGTCAGCTGTCTTCAGAGGAACGATTCCGAGGCAGCTCTTCTGAATTGAGTTGTACTTTTATTTAGACTATATCTGTTAACTCAAATGATTCCGTAATTGGTAGAATTTCTGTTATTAAAAAAAATGACGCCCAGGAGAGGATGGCCCGAGCAGGGGCCCTGGAGGGTCAAGGCGGCCGCCACCCAGAGGATGTGCCTTTCCTCCCGGCTCCGGGGTCGTGAGGGAGCACGGACAGGACGGCCGCTGATTGGGCCTGCTGGGCTCTGTTAGCTGAGCTTTCTTCCTTTCAGACTTTTAAAATGACAGATCACAAAAGGTCTATGTGTGTCTTATACACTTAACTTTTAAAATAAACTTTTAATTTTGGAATAATTGTAAATTTACAGAAAGGTATAGTTCCCATATACTCTTCACCCAGTTTCCCTATTGTTAGTCTCTGACATCACCATGATATGGTTATCACAACTAAGAGATGGATATTGGCACATAACAATGAACCATCATGCTTAGTTCAGATTTCCCTGGCCTTTTCGCTAAGGCCTAGCTCCACTTCCAGGGTCCTGTCCAGGAGACCACATTGCATCGAGTCATCTGGTCCCCTTAGTTCTCTCTAGTCTCTGACAGTTTTCTCAGTTTTGCCTTATACGTGGCCATGACAGTTTGGGGAGGATGACCAGACACCTATGTTTGGCAGATGTTCTTCTGACAGGTAGCTGAGGGCTGCGGGTCTGGGGAAGAGGGAATAGTGAAGTGCCTTCCTGACTACCCCTGTAGGGTGCATGACTGTTTATTCCTGGGGGGCTTAGCCTTGTCTCCTGGCTCTCACTGTGCCGCTTTGACTGAAAGATATTTTTTCCCCTTGTGCAGCTGTTAAAAAACCTGCTCCCGCACCCCCCAAACCAGGAAACCCACCTCCTGGCCATCCCGGGGGCCAGAGTTCTCCAGGAACGTCTCAGCTTCCACCAAGTGTGTCACCAAAGCCAGCTGCTCGAAGTCCTTCTCCTCCCCCGCAGCACACAGGCCATGTGCCAAGCCAGCCGCCAGCCACTGCCCAGCCCTCTGCACCCCGGAGGTACTCCAGCAGCCTGTCTCCAATCCAAGCACCAAGTCACCCACCGCCACAGCCCCCGACCCACGTCACACCACAGGTGCACACCAGGCAGAGTAGCCAGGGCGGCCCCTCCTCCGGGGCTCTGCCTGGTGAGCAAGGACTTGAGCAGCCATCTCATACCCCTCCCCAGACTCCAACGCCCCCTAGTACCCCACCTCTAGGAAAACAGAATCTCAGCCTGCCAGGATCTCAGACCCAGGCAGTCAGTAACCCTGAGACTGCACAGCCACATACTGGAACCTTACCGAGACCCAGACCAGTACCCAAGCCTCGGAACCGACCCAGTGTGCCTCCACCTCCTCATCCTCCCGGTGCCCACCTAACCGGGGATGGCACCCTCACCAATGCAGCTCTGACAGCTTCCAAAATAGTGACGGGTAAGTAGGAAGTGGCTCCCGTATGCCCCCCATCTACTCTAACATTGCTTTGTTACTGCTCCCCTTCACGTAGGCTTCTGTTGATAACAGGAATCAGCAAACTGCCTGCTGACCAAATCTGGCCCACAGCTAGTCTGTACAATTAAAGTTTTATCGGCACACAGCCATGCCCATTTGTTGACATACTGCCTCTGATTACTTTTGTGCAAAGTGAGCAGTAGAGCTAAGTGGTTCTAAAGATCATAGAAGGGCTGGGGATTTAGCTCAGTGGTTAGAGTGCTTGTCTGGCAAGCACAAGGACCTGAGTTTGATCCCCAGCACCAAAACAAAAACAAAAACAAAAACACCCTAAAGAGCATACAGCCTGCGAAGCCTAAAATATCTACTCTCTGGCCTTGTAAGTTTGCTGATCCCTGCTTTATAATTTCATTATGTGTTTAGGACCAATCTACATTTACATTTTTGTTAGTATAATGATTTTTAATCTAACTGGAGGGTATTATATATAAGCATGAAATTAATTTCTTGGTGAATTTCTTTTTAAAATACTTTTTTTTCCAAGAGTAAAAATAAAAATGCCACAGTAAGTGAAGAATTTCAGGGATGACTTTAAAAGTCATGATTTATGCTAAATTGGATGCTCCGGGACGGCAGCTCTCAGGACCTAATCGTATCAGAGTGCTGGCCTCAGGTGGCTGGTGAGGGAGGAAGGGAGGTTTTCCTGTAAGCCCAATGGAAGCCTGTCTGGCTGTGGTGGGAATTGTATGGACTGTAATGGACTACCTTGTGGGCAGTCTAGGACATGACCACATTATTTAATTATGATTTAAAAATATTTCTATCCCAGTTACTCAGATTTACAATTTAATTTAAAAATGAGGGGTTGGGGATTTAGCTCAAGTGGTAGAGCACTTGCCTAGCAAGCGCAAGGCCCTGAGTTCAATCTCCAGCAACCCCCCGCAAAAAGAATGTTTCCCATCTTTTTAAAAATGGTAATTAGAAGCTCCACATCCTTTCTTACAGCAGCCTTCTCTTAATTACAATAGCCTAGTTATAAATTATTCTAAGGGGAAGCACTTTTGGAGTAGCTGAAATATACCTCGGGGCTCCCCAACCTGAATGATGTCTCAGCAGAAAATTATCCAGCAGTACACCCAAAACTAGTACCACAAATGATAACGTTAGCTGACTAAAAAATATCTTTTGATAACTTTTCTTTTTTAGGCGTATAAGGCATAATATATACACCTATTAATAAATGGTTTATAACTTTTCTTGACACATTTATTTTGAAAACCACAAAGCCACATTGGTTTGTTTGCTTGTTTGTTTCCCAATAGATGCCCTTCCTAGTGCCCTCACAGGTGGGGAAGGTTTCCAGGACTAAGGTCTGTAACCCCCGAGCAGCTTGACCCGCAGCTCCAAATGCTCCTGCTTAGCCGTGCTCCGCGTATGTGCTTTTGACTTTGTGCTCTGGTGTGGCAGTTTGATGCCATGCCGTGGCAATCAATGGCTATGTGTTCTGTAGCATGTAGACATTCTTTTCATTTTTATCAGAAGCACTTTGAGCTGCAGTGCTCGAAATCTAAGAGGTAGATGTCAGTAGATTGAGAGCCTAATTTCAAGGCGCTCTGAAAAGATACGAAGAACATTTTCTTTTTGGGAAGCCTTTCACAAGCATTCTGTTCTTAGTGCACTTTGCCTGTCATCAGTTGGCTCCTCAGCATCCAACAAAAAGGACTCGGGTGCCACCAGCATACAAAATTGTGTCCCTTTTCTCTTGCGCTTTAATTTTTAATTTTTGTATTTTAAGTGCAAGTTAACTGCATGGAGCTTCTTAATTATGTCTGAAATTCTCAGGATTTAAAAAAAAAAAATCTTCCCCTAGCAGTCTTACCCTCAGTTCCTTTAAACTCATCTGCATACTGGCATGCTTAAATTTTGCTTTCTTAAACCATATGAGCTTTTTAAAAGATACTGTGAGGGAGTTGGGGATTTAGTTCAGCACTAGAGCACTTGCCTAGGAAGTGCTAGGCTCTGGGTTCAATCCCCAGCACTCCCCACCAAAAAAAGAGAAGAGCAGGGCATGGTGGTACACACCTGTAATTCCAAGCAGTCTAGGAGCAGAGGCAGAAGGATTGCAAGTTCAAGTCAGTCTGGGTACTTACAGACTTAGACCCTGTCTCAACGTAAAAAAATGAAAAGAGCTGGGGGTGTTGCTCAGTGTGAAGGCCCTGGGTCAAGAAAAAGCACCATGACGCCCATCTTCATCTGGCTCTCAGCCCACATTTGGACAGCAGAAGGGTCTCTTTATGTGAATGTTTGCTTGCATCACGGCCATAAGCCTTTTGTGAGCCACACAGCCGGACTGACTGTCTGCAGCTTCCTGTGGACGCCAGAAGGAAAAATGAAAGTGCAACTTGAAAACCCATCAGAAGGCCCAGGCATGATTCCTCCTTCCTTACTCTTTGGCACTTAACCCAGAAGTCTGCTGGTGGCTGGTTGGGTGTGGAAATCACTTACATAAAGTGACCAAGCCCTAATCAAGACTGAGCCTTTTAGTACTTTAATACTTGTGAAACACCGAAATTTTATTCCTGGGTTATTTTTTATTTAAATAGAAGACTACAAACCAGAAGTATGCCTGTTCTTTAATGCCATGGTTGCGTGAGATGCATTTATGCCAGAAGGTGGTATTATTGATCTGTTACAACACTGCAGTGCAGTATCCTTTATAATTATTAGATAAGTGGTATTTCACATTTAAAAAATACTTTTCCTTAAGATATTAGCTAGCTATTTAATCATTCTATGCTATGAAGTCTCCTAACACAAGACATTCCAGGTCACCTTAATTATCTTTGTATTACAGAATTAACCTTTAATACCTTAGGACTCCCTGGAACACTACTGGAAGTACACAGAAGACCAGCATTTAGAATTCATCAACCCATGGGTGGTGTTCGTGCTGCCGTTAGTTATTCATGGATACAGCCATGGGGTTATTCAGGAAGAAAAAGAATAATTGCCTTGGACAGGGCAGTCTATTATGACATCCTGTTTATGCTTGGAAAACCATAGACAGAGAAATTCCTGGAAACAGGTTATCTGTTTAGAGCATTTAATCCTAAAGCATTGGATTAAGGCTTGTGAGATTAAGGTAAACTCCTGGGGGAGTTTATTGCTGCCTGGCAAGTTTGGTTGCCAACTCCTGGCAGCTCAGCCTCAGAGCCGAGCTCTGGAGAAGTTCTGTGTTGTTTTGAGTCTTGAGCTCTTTATTGTGACTCTGGAAAGCAGTAGGGTTTTAACTTCTCAAATAAGAGCATTTAACATCTTGCTGTTTTTAAAGTAATAGATTTTAGCAAAGAGTATTCTAATTTAAACATTTTATTAAATAATTTAGATGTATGACCTGCCATATTCAGTAAGAACTGAAATTGGAATGTTTAATGGTAAGGAAAAGGCACCTGATTGGCCAAAGCATTTTTGCTACTGTACGATCGTGTTTGTGCACTAATGCCTGTCACTAACCAGTCATCCTAACCCTGCCTGCCTGCACCCCTACTAATAGTGCATGCTCATAGGAGAACTGGCTTTGTTCATGCTTGCTGCCAATTCTGAATACTAAGTGTGTTCACAGATGTTGACTGGTGACCTTGTTACTTCTTAAATTTCCATTCCTTTCTCTATCGAGCAAACGTGAGGTATAGTAGGAAGAATATACAGTGTAGAGTCGGACATACCTCAGAATCTCAGCTCGGTAACACCAGGCAAGGCACAGGCCGGTGGATCTGTGCAGGGGTGACACCTAGCAGAACTGCTGAAGGGATTCAGTGAGATAGACAGCGGATCTAGATGCATGGCAGTTACTGTTTATCTAGGAGAAAATACAGAGTTACATGTTAGAGTTACGTCTAGAGTTACACGTTCGATTCATGTGTCAACATTTTAGAATTTAAGTGCTCAGAGCCAGCCTTCAAGGACCCGAAGATAGAAGGTCAGAGACAGGACTCAGGTATCTGCATTTTAATCTGACGCACCCTTTGGTTTTCCTATTATCAGTTCTTTCATTAGTTAGAAGACAATGCTCAGCTGGGCATTGTGCCGCATAGCTATAATCCCAGCACTTTGGGAAGCTGAGGCAGGAGGAGCGTAAGTTTGAGCCCACCCTGGGCAGCTTAGTGATTCAGCTCTGTCTCAAAACAAAAAAAAAGGCTGGGGATGCAGCCTAGTACAAGGTCCTGGGTTCAGCCTCTGGTACTACCACCAAAAAAAATGTTAATGAGAATAGCCATGAGCGAACCCAGGGTTGCTGACCTACTGTGTGATAGACAAGCACATCGAGTCTCTCTCAGAGCACTCACAGCTGGGCGGTTTGCTGGCGCTCATAGCGTTTTCTTCTCAGGATCAATGACATCATGAAGGAAAATAAGTGTGGATATAAAGGGAATGAGAAATAATAGGAAATCAATCATAGTTGGAGAAGTCTATTCTATTTTTTAAATTCTGGTTTTGTTTTTCTGGAGGCAGGAAGGTACAGCATCATAATTATTTGGGCATATACAGTTTTTTGGAGGGGGCACGTGCTGGGGATCAAACTCGGGGCCTTGTGCTTGCTAGGCAAGCACTCTAACCACTGAGCTAAATCCATACAGATTTTGATCCTGCATTTTGTTTGTTTTTGAGGCAGGGTCTTGCCAAGTCACTCAGCATTGAACTTGTGGCCCCCCTGCCTCAGCCTCCTAGAGTGCTGAGATTACAGGTGTGCCTCACCACACCTGGCAATTCTGCATTCTTGTTTTACTTTATATCCTATGCTTTCCCATGTGGCAGTTTAGTTTTTATAACAATCTCTTTAATGACTGCTTAATATTTTATCAAATAGGTGTATTAGTGATAAGATCATGTCAATTTAAACACCCAGTGAGGCTTGAACAGAATATCTCCTTTAACTAGAATAAGAAATAACTCAAAGTCTTTCATAGACTAGAACATCCCTCAGAGCGCTAGAAAACAGGTGAGGTGTAGAGGGAAGCCACGCCTGCATGCCCTGGGTTAGGGAGGAGGGATGGCTGGTGGCCTGGGGTCGTGTTCACCCCATAGTTGCACATGAAGCACTTCATTTCTAGGGTGTTTTGTCATCCATTACTTGTCCAGGTTATCAGGTAACCTTGGCCTTTTTGTAGGATAGGTTTGCAACTAAAGTGCATACTCAAAACTGTTTATGTGACCGACAACTCTAAATAATAGAATGCCAGTCTGGCGGGCGAGCTTCCTGATGAAGATAATGCAATTCAGGAAGTTCCTCAGGTTACACTTGTCAGAGCCTTAGCCCGTCATACTCACCTTTGGGCTGAGACCGATTCGTAGGAGTCCATTTTTTCTTTGTCTATTTTAAATATCTGTCATATGAACTTAGTTCCCAAAAATATACTCAAAGACCAGCCTTTCTTTGAAAGCAGATAATATATAAATTCTTAGCTGAGGAAGTGTCAAGGGATTTAAAAAATTGAGTTCTTACTGATATCTTTCAAAAAAACCTCTTTTTCTCCTTTTGCCCCAGTGAACCACGAGAGTATTTAAGACTCGAACTGTTATCTCCTCAGAAAATGCCTTCTCTTTCAGGACCCTCAGCCCAGGATTGACATACTCCTTGGGGAGGAGAGAGAGTGTTGTGCAGATTGAGAGCCAGAGCCCAGCATGCTGGCTCCTCCCGTCCTGTCTGTGCCAGCTCGGCACCTTGGCCTAGAGGGAGCCTCCGTCTTTGCAGTGCAGCCTGCTGGTGCGGGCTCATTTCATGGAGGTTCAGGGAGACATTTGGTCAGTAGTAAGTGCTAAGTAATGTCAGCAGTCGTGATGAAGAGTAGTAGAAATTGAAAAACCATATGTGATGTATGAAGAAAAAGAGAAAAATAGCCAGTTTGTCCTCTGGAAAGGGTTAGTGGCTGATGGGTCTTAGCTTGTGTGTAGATACAGACATTAACAAATAGACAGCCAGTTAGCGTGTACAGGCCTTTGCAGCCCACATCCCCCTGGGTCATGTCTGCTCCATCGTTTCTTGTAAACTCTTGAGGCCGAGAAGAGACACTGGCTGGCAGCACCATCTGTTTTTGTGGGGTCAGGATAATGAGGAAGGGATTGAATTCACAGTGGTTTTCTTGTTCCAGTGTTGCCTTCGAGTCATCAGCTACTACTTTGCTAAGATATAAGAAGAGAGGTTTGGAGAAATGTTGTACTAGATGATTCTTCATGCATCTGTCCATGCATCCAACCACCTAGATGTTCGCTCATAAAATTTGGCGAGCACCTGCTATTTGACCATCATGGTTCTAGGTACTGGGGATACACTGTGAACAAGAGAGATGTGCCCCTGCCCTTGTTGACCTCTACTCTGCTGAGATAAATCTGAGACACAAACCGCCTCAAATCTATGCGTACAGACCACTTTTTGGGGGCGGGGGTTGCTGGGGATCAAACTTAGGGCCTTGCGCTTGCTAGGCAAGTGCTGTACCACTGAGCTAGATCTCCAGCCCCACAAACCACCTTTGACTACACCACTAGGTGGCGTAATTAGACCTGAAATTGTCCGAAATGACATTTAGCACCTAAACTCTTCAATGTCTTGGTCCCTGCATGAGTCTGGGAGTTTTTCTGAGTAAGGGGTCTGCCAGCCCAAGGCTCATGATGAGCAAGGGATGCCCTGGGGAGTAAGACCTCATGGCTAGGAACTGAGGACAGGAGCAGGTAAGGCAGTGGGGCTAGGGGCTTGTCATAGTGGCAGACCTTGCAGAAGCATGCCAGCATTGTCAGCTGTGCCTGCAGAGCTAAGGAAAGGAAGACAGAAGTCCTGGCAGAACCAGCTCCCAGCAAGGGTAGACAAGATGCACTCCAGCAAGTATGGGAAGCAGCTCTTCAGCATAACCGGAAGCCCCAGCAGCTCCCCATCTCCTCTGTGGCTCTCCGCCTGCTCCCTACCGTGACCAGCTTGAACATGACAAAGTATAACTACAACAAACCTAATCATTTCCCTTCTCTCTCACACCAGCCCTCAGATATCTATCGGGGCCCTTGTAATGTGCTAGAAACTGAACCTTCCATTGTGATTAGGACTGGGCTCCTGCACTTGACCGCAGGCCTCATTACAGTGATGTTGGTTGTGTTCACTATTGTATCCTCAGCAGGTGGAAGAGGGCCTGGCCTGTAGTTGCGGTTCAGTAAACAGCTGCTTATGAATGAATGAATCTAAGATCCACTGGCCTCTCTGCAAAGAGAGCTGTGATGGATGGAGGTGTCCTGTGAACGTGGGAGTGAGGGATAGTAGCTGGAGGACCATGTGTTTGCCATCTTACTTAAGAAATTTGAACTGCCATAGTAAGACATGAAAAGGGAACTAGATGTCTTAGAAAGAGAAGAAGAATGAGTATTTGCAGGAGACTTGGTGGTCTACTTGTTACTGTCAGCCTGAGGTGATTATGCCCCCCAGGGGCCACTTGGCAGTGTCTAGAGACGTTTTGAGTTGTCACCCTGGGAGAGGAGGGGTTCTGTGCCACTGAGATCTGCTGGGTAAAGGTCCAGGTTTCTGCTCAGTGTCTACAGTGCCCAGGAAAGTGCTTCACCACCCAGAATGATTCGGCTCAAAATGTTGCTGGTGCCAAGGTCAAGATCATAGCATAAATACCAGAGGCAATCCCATCAGCCCCAGGACAGGCTCTTTCCAGATGTGCTCATCTGCAGCCCATATGTTGGTAGGAGAGTCCAGTTACTGCATTAGGGTCTGGATAAGAATGGGGTGAATGAAGTGTCCTTTCTTCACTCATAGCAAGCAGGTCCTTCAAGGATCCCATCTCTGAGGCTGCCTGGACTCACAGAGAACACCAGAGCCCAGAGGTGGAGCTGTGCCATGTGGCTGCCATCTGGGGTCTCATAGGTTTGATGTGACTTCTCAGGGCGATGAGGGCTCTAGTAAGGGACTGTGTGCATGGGCAAATTCGGACTTCCTAGCCTCCCTCCCGCTCAGAGTGCCTGCAGTGGCCTCGTGCTGTTATGCTCATTGATACCATGTCTCCTCGTGTTTTTGTCCAGACACCAATTCTAGGGTTTCAGAGCCGCTTCGCAGCCTCCTTCCCGAAATGCACTCAGACTCGGCAAGCAAAGACGTGCCTGGCCACATTCTGCTGGATATAGACAATGACACGGAAAGTACCGCCTTGTGAAGAAAGCCACCCCCAGCCCGTGACCCCTTCCACCCTGGCGAGTGGAATTGGGGCAGGCGACCCTCTATCTTTGCAGATCAAACAGTGAAAAGCTTTCAGTGGAGAAGAAGGCCTCGCCATGCAGGACTTGGCCCTCTGCACAGCCCAAGGAGAATGCGGAGGCCAGCACTTAAAGCTGAATGACCTGTGTCTTGAAGAAGTTGGCTTTCTTTACTTAGGAAGGAAATCATGCCAAAAAATCAAAAACAAAGAAATACCTAAGATGAGAAGAGTATTACTGCTGAGAAGTGCGTAGGGAGCTTTTGTCACTGCTGTTCACACAGGCAGCACCAACAGCAGCTTGGAATGGACAAGAAGCAACACGTTTACTCTCTATTTAAAAAAAACACATCAGTTACACAAGCCACCTACTTCCTGCTACTCAGACTTTCATTCTCATACCTTGGGAGGGAGCTTCTCTCCTTCGGACATGCTGCAGAATCATTTTGTATTAAGTGTGGTCTTTGTCTCCCTCAGTCCTCTCAGCCAGTGTGCATTGATGGTGACTGCTGGATCTGTCGCCTCATCAAACTGGATATGACTGTGCCTTGTTGGATTGCCAGAATGTAGATGGAAATGTACTGTTCTTTTTTTTTTTTTTAAACAATGTAATTGCTACTTGATAAGGACCGAACATTATTCTAGTTTCATGTTTAATTTGAATTAAATATATTCTGTGGTTTATATGAAACCTTGTATTCTTGGAGGAGGGTGTGTGTATGTGCACGTGTGTATAGACTGCCACTTAACCAGATAGAATTGTAAATGGGACATCTTAGGGAGCTGTAAGAGTTTGAAAGAGAACCAAGCCACAGCAGTAAAAGAGGCCACCAGTGCCCCAGAGACCTCCCAGACTGGCTGTCCCTCGGCAAACAGTCCGTGATCAAGGCTGTGCTATGGTCTCACCAGTCCTGAACTCCGTTCTTGTCCATCTAGAGAGACTGTGCTGAGGCGGAAGTGATCCGTAGAGACTCAGCCCCCACAGGGCTAGTGCATGTGTCAGGAACTGTGGCTTACCACAGGAATTGCTGTCTTCAGTGGCTGGAATGCTTTCTGCCCTGTCCTGAACACTTCTTTCCCGGGATTGGACGGCTTGAGCAGATGGGGAGTTGGAGCCAGGTGAGGCTGCCCATTGGACAGCCGTCCTCATGGTGTCCCCTCCCTGGGGCCCACACGTAGTAGTTTCTCCTGGGAACACAGGATACACACACTGCCAGAGTCGGCTACTTGGAGCCAGATATCATTAAGGTTGTCTGTGGGGTGTGTCAGTACCCTGCCCCGGGCTTGGAAGACATCAGATCTTTTACTATGCACAGACCTAAGCCTAGTTGGACAAAGGCAACTGCAATTTTCTTCTCCTCAGGGTTCTCTGTGCCTCCAAAGCACTCTTTACACGTGTTAATTACACTGAGAAGACACACCTAGAACTACTCCTCCATCTTAAATTGGCTTAAGACTCACTCTTCTCCTTATTTTTCAGCAGCTCCCTTTAACTGCAGAACAAAAGTTGCCAAGAACGCAGAGTTTCTGGCTGTGCGCGGCCCGGTGTCTGCAGGGCCTTGGAGAAGCTTCACCACGCTGGAGCTGGCAGGAGCGCTTAGGAATACAGTATTGTCATGTGGGTGCCTGGGAATGAGGGAAGGCCCTCATGTGGCATGTGTTATTGGTAAATCCAAAACCCAACAAACCCTACCCTCATCGTTTGAAGAATGTCATTCTCCTGTTGTGACGACCCCAATCTTCGGAAAAATGAAAAGTACTTGACACCGTTTGTGTATCGAGGGTAAATACCAAACAGAGGCTACAGTTTGTCACCTTCGAGGGGATCAGCCACAGCGTGGGGCCTGGTGGCTTAGCGTTGAGTGTTTGGAGATGTAACTGCACTTGAAGCCTGTCCGGAGGCAGGGCTGGAGTTGGCACCTAGATCCTGTTTCTCTCTTGTTCTCAGGACCTGTGATTCCTCCTACTTGGAGAGTTACCACATTGCTTATTCCCTTTGCTGTCACCACACATGGCAGAACTCTGTACTCCCTGCCCTCCTTCAGAGGTTGAGAAGTCTCGCTGGACTTCACAGTGGCCATCCTTGCTCTCTGGGGAGGTGCTCACTTCTAGAATCTACCTTTGAAATAGTTTCCTTCCCTTTTATCCAGACTTCCCTAGAAAGTTTTAGGCCCATGTTTTCTGACTTTCCATCCCTACTCACTTTGTCTATACCACAGCAGAGGTAGGGACCTCTTCATCTTGCCACACCCTGCAGTTTAGCACCTGTCTAGCATTCTAGAAGGAGCCTGCTCCTGATCCAATCCATTGGAGACTACAAAGGCTCACAGCAGGCCCCTGGCTGGCCTGATAGTGCTGGTTTCTGCCCATGGTCACTCCAGGAGTTCACAGGTGGTTGGAGTAACCCAGTCTCTGGACCATCTCTATGGCCCTGGTTCCCTGGGAACTTCTTGGGTGGACCCCCATTTTTCTCTTGGGGCTCCAACTCCCAGCACATTGCTCTCTGAGGATCTTCAAAGATTCCTTCTGGTTTTTCTCCCTGGGTCCTGCTCCCACCGTTCCCCACCCACTTCTTACATATCCTGCTGCACCATATCTTCACACCAGTGGTCTCTGGGACCTCATTCTCGGTGTCCCACATCATGTGGCTGCATCTCTTTGATGGAGATGTTTCTAGACCAGTGGCTTCCACATGGGTGGAGCTGGGGAGGAAGAAGGATGTGTTGGTGTGAGGCCGCTGGCCCTGGTCCAATCAAATGGCAAGAAGTACCCTAACCCAGTGACTGCACCTCACAGCCAGAGTTGGCACTTGGGTCCCTTCCCTAGCAGGCGGGAGCCATCTCTCCCAGTGCAGTGCTTAGGAGCTCATCCAACCATTGATAGCTGCATGTGCAGCAGAGAAGACCCACCTGTGAGGGAAGAAGTTAGTGGATGTGCAGAGAGACAGAAACGAAAGATGAGGGGAGAGAGCATGCAGGTGGTTTCCAGAAGTCTTCCCAGTTTCCAGTTCATGTCTTCTAGCCCAGAATATATTTCTTGCCTCACAGTTACTTACTTTGCATAAACTTTTATGAGTTTGTTTCTGTTCCTGGCAACCAAATGCTTCCTATTTGATACACACCCTTGCTGCTCACTCTCAGGCTATGGCAGAACAGACCCCCATGCAGCCAGACAGGTGGACATGCGTCTTCCCCCCACTCACCTGTTCACATCCACACTTGGATTCCTGCATTATGTGCTTAGTGTGAACTGTCTATTGCTATGTCATGAATAACCACACACTTAGGTGCTTACAGCAATACAGATTTATCATCTCACAGTCGCTGTGGGTCAGGAGCCGGTCACAGCCAGGCTGGGGCCTCATCTGAGTCTTGACTGAGCAGGACCCAGTCCTAGGTTCCCTCAAGTTGTCAGAATTCATTTTCTTGCGGCTGTGGGACCACAGGGTCTGAGGCCCTGGCTTCTTGCTGGCCATCATCTGGAGCTGCCTATAGTTCTTTGATACTAGAGTTACCCGAATATGGTTCCTACTTCATTGAGGCAGCAAGGAAAGTCTGCAGTGAATCTGCCAGCAAGGCAGTCTTATATTCTGTAACCGCTACATTGTATACAGTGTGATTAAAAATACAGTGAATGCTTACAGTTTTTAAAAATTTATTACAGTAAAAGACACATTGCCATTAATCCCCCTCCAAATACTCCCCCTCTCTTCCAACACAGGTATCCCATCGTTCTTGCCACTTTTCTGAAGTAGTTCTGCGAGTCCTTTTTCACGTCTTCAGTTGCACAGTTGTGGCTACTCCAGTGTCCTGAATCCATTCAAAACATTTGCTTTTTGTGGTCATGTTGACTTTGGGGGAGAGTCAGAGATTGTGGTGCCAGATCTGGTCAATAAGGTCACACTTTAGTGTTTTTACAAGCCTTCCTTTCCATTGGATAAGGCGTGGCATCAGCATTCACCGTATTTGTGATCACACGAAAGAGGACTTCCGGTGCTGCTTCAAAAAGTGGCAAGAGTGATGGAATGAGTGTTTGAAACGAGGGAGAGTATTTTGAGAGGAATTAATAGCAATGTGTCTTCTACCATAATGTGTTTCTAAAATTTAAACACACTGTTTCAATTTGCCCTTTTGATATAACAACCAAGACATTGATCTCCATTGCCATATTGTATCGATTAGAAGGACGTCAGAGGTTCCGGCTGCACACAAGGGAGGGAATTAGACAAGGGCGCACACAGCGGGAGTTTAGGGCCGTTGAGGGTTACCTCGAGGTGTGCCCCACACATGACAACGTCATCAGTGACCTGTGAGGGTATCTCGACACAAGGAAGAGCACCTCGCCGGGGTTCCGTTTTCATCCTCTGCTTGCATTTGAGTTGAGCTTTTATGCACATCAACAAATTATACTTGAATGGCCCAAAAATTTGCATGTCATTTCACGTAGAAACTCGGCATTTTCCACAAAAGGACCCTCAGAATTGAAACCAAGGTCTGAACAATTCATTATGTGTCCTCCAGGCAAACATTGAGCTTACTCTCTCTGTACTCTGTCCTGGACCCCAGGAACCACACGAACTGTGGAAACAGTCGGTGCTAGAGCAAGGAGCTGTGAGTGCACATGGGCACGACTGCACCATGTGTAGACAGCTGAAGGTGCAGGTGGACAGTCCAGACCCAAGACATGGCTCCTGCTGTGGCTCTGAGTGGAGGCTGCACAGAGGTGGAGCCAGAGTGGGGGCGGGGCTGGGGCAGAGGTGGAGCTGGAGTGGGAGGCAGGGATAGGGCAGAAGATGGCAGAGGGCAAGGAATGAAGCTGGTTGGGTCCCAAGAGCTGGGCACGAAGGGCCTTCTGCTCATGTTTGGAAGCTTTCCTAAGCAAGGAGAGAGCTGAGAAGAGAAGGATGTGCCCAGCTTACTTGGATCTTAGATCCCTGTGACAGCAGTGCAGAGATGGACTATGTCAGAGGTGAGACTAGAAGTAGGGCAGCCCTTAGAAGAGCTGGTTCTGGAGATACTGAAAAAAAGAAGAGCTGGTGCTGGCCTGAATTGAGGTGAGGCAGCGGGATGGGAGTGAAGTGGCCAGGGGAACACACTCTTAGGGAGGCAGAGCCAACATGAATTGGCAATTGATGCTGGCCTTTCCTAAACTTGGGGGTTGATGATAAGGGCAGCCCTAGGGACCAATGTCTCTGGTCCTAGAGTCCAGGTGACTGATTGGCAGGCCATGGTCACTGCCATGAGCTCTGACCTTGAGGAGCTAAACTGCTGCTGCACACCAGGTGTCCCTGGGTCCTAGGTACCCGGCCAGGGGCAGGCAGCTGGGCTAGGGAGGGGTTGGTGGTGGTGGCTATGAGGCAAGGGGCCAGAAAACATTGGCGCTTTGGAGGACAAATTCACCCATTTGTCCACCAGGCACTGAGCAAAGCATTGGTGTGAGTGACACATTCTGCCCTTAAGGAATTTTTAGTCTAGTTGGGCAGACAGTCGAACATTTAATAATAAAACAGGTACATGTCTTGAAGGCACATGTTGTAGTGGGGTGGGACGATGAGGGAAAGCTTCCTGGAAGAAGTGATGTCTGAGCAGTAAGTAGAGTAGTATTTAGTCAGAAGGAGGGAAGAGCACAAAGATCTGCTTATTCGGTATCTAACCACAGTAATGGAGCCTCCTTTATAGCATCCGCTGTGCTGGACACAGCTGAGACGGCATGTGTATGGTGTGACCTTAGATTGCCCAGGAAGAGAGGTGAGATCATTAGGGGTCTTGTCAGGCCTACAAGTAAGATGGGCCTCGTCCCGAGTCTGGGAAGGTCACTGAATGATTCCAAGCAGAGCATTGGCTCGATCGGATTTGCTCTCTGCTGGTGGCTAGAGAACGGGGAAGACTAGATGTGGGAAGTGCAGCTGGAGGCTGGTGGCAGCAGTCCAGGGGAGAGATGGCAGTGGCCCGAGTGCTGTAGTGACAGCTCCTGCTGAAATGCACTTCTACCCAAGCAGAGGCAGCAGACGGCTCAGTGTTTGGGACAGCTCAGGCCCCGTGGAAGTCTCTGCGCCTTCTGCTCCCCTCCATTGGCCCTTGGAGAGGGGCGCTCAGCCTTTCCCATGAAGATCGCCCCTCAAGCCCTCTTACCTCCCAAACCCTCTCAGGGTCTTGGCAGGAGCAGTGAGTCTGGATAGACGCTGCATTAGCAACCAGACCCTGCAAATGTCCCTTCGCGGGAGTGCCGAGGTTACTTCATCCAGCCCGCGGCTGTTGTCTGGTTTAGTATGGAAAGGCTAGTCCTGACGGGGAGTCTCTGGGCTCATACGGTTACTGGTGACCAGCTGGCCCAGGTATTCAGTGCATCAACTGGGAACTCAGGAGAGATCACCGAATGACTACGTGGTCAAGTGGTTCCTCAGCCTGTTTCCTGTTTTCCCCTGAAGTCTGGAAATTGAGGTCCCTTGAGAAACTGGGACCACTGCTCTACTCTCCAGTTCCGTCGAGTAGTGAGTAGCTCCCCCCTCTTTATCCCAGGAGAGGAGGGCTCCTCCAGAGATGGTTGTGCACATGGCGGCACAGCTCCCGCCGGCCGTTTCTAAAAACCCTGTCAGGTCCCAAACCAAAAACCCGAGATGCTGGCTCTGCACAGAACAGCGGGTGGCTGCTTCCCAGGTGCAAAGCAGCACAGGCCCTTGACCAAAAGAGATTCTTTGCAGACACCCTTCTGACTACTTGTTATGGGGGAAACATCTTCATGGGCAATTAGGTAAAGAAACAGAATTCTGTAAGGCAGAACATGAGAAGTGCACACAGTTATCTGATTTTCATGAGATTCCAGGGCAAAAACACTCAGGTCTATTTTCAAGAAATCATACCCAGGAACAAATACCATAGCATCACCTATTCCTTTCAAGAAGAAAAGAGCTAGGACAACATGGTGGCACATGCCTGTAATCCCAGCTCCTCAGGAGGTTGAGGAAGGAAGATTCTAAGTTCAAGAGCAGCCTGGGTAACTTAGTGAGACCCCATATCAAAATAAAAAATCAGAAGGCTTAGGGAGGTAGCCTAGCAATCCCTGGGCTCAACCTCCAGTATTGCAAAACAAAAAAAAAAAAAAAAAAAGAAGGAAGGAAGGAGGGAATAGAACTAAATGTCCTGATGAGAATCGCCCATAAACACCTTTGAAACCTTGTAGTAAACAAACAAAAGCTTGGTTGTTATTATTTTTTTCTTTCATTAAAAAATATTGTTGAAAACAAAACATGGACCCCCTGGGTTCCTTGCTTTAAGCAAAGTAGCCCCAGAGGAAGATGGCACAGGTAATGCACACAATACAGTTGATGTCCAGAAAGATTTTCACCTTGGCGTTTTCCTCCAAGGAAATTAAGACGGGTTCCACTTTGCTCGAGGGCTTCTCTTTGCCCTTGTTCTCCATCCCACAGAGCCACAAGATGGCCTTCACCACTTTGGACCGCTTTGGGGTCTCATCACCTGAAAGGAACCATTGAAAGAAAGGTCATAAAGATGGGTTGTGTCTCCTAAAGAAGAGAGAAGAGGGCACTAGTGAGCTGTGTTCCTGCAACAGAAGAAGTGCTTTGTGTACCTTTTCTGGAAGGTGCTGTCCACCCTCCGCAGCTGTGAGGTCCACATTCACAATTCAGTCAAACACAGAAGGAAAATACTTGGGGAGAAATTGTATCTGTATTGAATGTGTACAGATTTTCTTTGGCATTGTTGCTTAAACAATATAATATAGCAACTATTTACGTGGTGTTAGGTATTACAAGAGATTATTTAAAGTATATGATTTAAAGTATATGGGAGGATGCATGTAGGTTATATACAGATATGCCAGTTTATACAAGAGACCTGAGTGTCCGGAGGCTTAGTACCTCTGGTGAGCCCTGAATCATCCCCCACAGATACTGAGGAATGACTATTCATTAACACCTTAAATCGGGAAGTTTAATTCTAGAAGATTGGTATTTTCAGAATTTTACTGTCTTCAGATGAAGAATTTCAGTGAAGAAATTGAGCTTCATACTAACTTAAAGCCATGTAGCTGGTAAGCTGTGGCAGAAGTGGGGACAAGTCCCACCTCTGAGTCCCCCTCTGTGTCACACAGCCTTCCAGGAGGCTGCTGAGAAATGAACACTTTGGTGGAAATCTCTTAGTTCTATGTTGAGAACTGGGACTGTGAATCCAGCTGTTTATAGGGTCAGACAAGTAATAATTCGAGTCAGGGGAAGCTATTTTGAAATAGCTCTCACTTCTACCAGGAAATACGCTATTCCCCATTTTTCTTTAAACACATGGCTGTCTGGAATTTCCTACTTTCCATGGACATGGGTTTATGTCCACAATATACAAAATAAAAACCAACCAAACAAAACCCGTGCTAGTCTATAGCCTCAAGATCATGGGCATAACAGGGACTGGTAGGGACTTTGACCTACTGATGGACACAACCCACCTCTAAGGGACAGCTGCTCAACAGCTCCAGATAACTGACTATGTAGACACATGGGCCTAGTGTCACCACATTGTCCCTCCAGGAGAAGATAGAAATAAATGTTAACTCACATTCACATAAAACCAGTGGTCACCAACCGTTTTGGCACCGGGGACTGGTTTCACACGAGATGGTTTTTCCATGGTCGGGGGCAGGGTGGGGGTACCGTGGGGATGATTCAAAGGAGCAGGCAACCTAGATCTCTTGCACATGTGGCTCACAAGTAGTTTTGTGCTTCTCTGAGACTCTGAGGCCCTCACTGATCTGATGGGAGGCAGAGCTCAGGCGGTGATGTGAGCCTGGAGGAGCTGCAGTCAATGCTGATGAACTCCCACTTGCTCTTGCCCATTGCTTATCTCCTGCTCTGAGTCTGGTGCCTAACAGGCCACAGACGGGTACTCATGCATGGCCCAGTGTTTGGGGACCCCTGATTAAAACAGGTGGGCAGTAATCCCAGCACTCGGAAGGCCGAGGTAGGATCGCTGCGAGTTTGAGGCCAGCCTGGACTACATAGTGAGTTCAAGGGGCCAGCCCTAACTACACAGACCTTGTCTAAAAAGAAAGAACAATGGAAATCAGTGTGGAGATTCCTCAGAGAGCTAGGACTAGAGGTTCCATTTGACCCAGCTATTCCCCTTCTTGGTATCTTCCCAAAAGAATTAAAAGCATCACACTGCAGTGATATACGCACACCCATGTTTATAGGGGCACGGTTTGTAATAGTTAAATCTTGGAAACAGCCCAGATGCCCATCAACAGCAGAATGGATAAAGAAAATGTAGTTTTTTTATACAGTGGAGTACTACTCTCCCATAAAGAATGATAAGCTTGAGATATTTGTAGGTAATTGGATGCATCTTGAGACCATACTCTTAAGTGAAATAAATTGGACACACATGTTTAAATACCACATTGTTTCTCTGGTGTGAGAAACTGAAAGTGTAAATAAAGACTAAAATATATTATATTGGGAAAGGGAAGAAAATGTTGAAATGGGAAAGGGAACAAGGGAGGGGGAGGGGGAAAGGAACAGAGGGACCAGAGAAATAAGAAATGGTAGAAAAAAATGGAAACAAAGCTTTCGTAAATAGGGAGGAGGGGGTGAAGGGAGGGGAGGGGAACGGGAAGAAAAGAAGCAACAAGATATGTCATGTACAGGTACAAATCCCCTATGATGAATGTTATCACTATGTACATCTAAAATGTACCATTAAAATAAATTAAAAAACAAAACAACAAAAAAACCCAAAACAGGTGGGCAACATCGAAATAGGTGTGCAAGCTGTGAGTGTCAAAGTACTAATTTAGAGGGTGCTCTAGTGCTCCAGTTGACCGTGAGGGGTCCATGAGGATTAAATGGATCCTGTTTTAATAGGCAATCAACAGGAACCCACTGAGGCGTCTCTTGAAAGTTACCGATTGTCCTTTCCGGTAGGTGGAGAGTAGGAAAGACACTAAAGTGGGGGTGCTAACATTCCAAGCCTGTCCCCTTTGTAGCTCGTGATTTGATAGAAAAATCTCCCCTTGAACATGTATTGCTGCTTCTTGAGATTCCTACTATAACTAAGGTGAGAGGCAACTCACGGTTGTGGGTTTTGGACATGTTTTCCTGAGCAATCTCAAACTGGATGCTGGTGCTGGTGGCTTCTGGGGTCCCGTTCTGAGAGACGGTAGGAGGCAGGGGGGTTGCTGGTGGCACCTGTCCCTTCTGAACCACAGGGTCATGACGAGTAAACCAGGTCAGGCGACTGACCTAAGGGGCAGAGATGAGTTGTGAGACACAGGAGGGGGCTGTGACCCTTTCTTCACTTCCCCTGCCAGCCCGCAGCTCAGCCTTCACACCTGCCCACGGCTGCTCTCTGTATTGCCTCTTGCCCTGCCCTCCAGCAAGCTTCAGCTCCCTGGGCTCTGCAGGGCCAGTGCTCCATCCTCCATCTTTCTTTGGCAGCCCTCATTTTTTTTTAGGGTCTCACTATGTAGCCCAGGCTGGCCTCGAGCTCACAGCAATCCTCCTGCCTCAGTCTCCCAAGTGCTGGGATTACAAGCATGTGCCACCCCACCCAGCAGCCCTCATTTTTATGTTGGGATCTAACGGTCCTCATTTTATCCCTGGGAGCGTAGCCCTAGCCCGGGGGTATGGTGAGACTCAAGGACTGTCCATGTCAACTCAGCCATTTCTCTAGCCAGAGAGATTACATTGGTTCATTAGTTCATGGATGAGCATGTCTTGAGTTGACTCCATCAATAGGAATCAGGAAGTTTTAAAAATAAAAGAAGGAATCAGGAGGTTTGGTAGAAAGCCCGAGACAGAAATATGTATCTTTTCTCCCCGCCAGTCCCAGGGATTAAATCTAGAGCATGTGCAGTGAGCCACTTCCCTGGCTCTTTTCTTATTTTTTCTTTTGAGACAGGGTCTCACTAAGTTGCTCAGGTAGGATTTGAATTTATAATCCTCCTGCCTCAGCCTCCCAGAGTGTTGGGGTTACAGGCATATACCACCATGCCTAGCTTGAAATGCATGTACTTTTTTGGGGGGCGGGAGGTGCTGGGGATCCAACTCAGGGCCTTGTGCTTGCTAGGCAAGTGCTCTACCACTGAGCTAAATCCCCAACCCCTATATGTACTTTCAGTGAATGACAATCAAAGAGAGTATTTCCCTTGAAGTTGTGTGGCCCCACAGGCGCTGAGAATCAGAGCAGAAGTACAAGGTGGATTCTGATGACCTTTTCTGTGTCTTGACTCCACCTTTCCCTGAGTCCAACCTGGACTTTCTGTTTTTCTAAACATTCATTCAGTCCTTTTTGCTGAAGCCAGCTGGAGTTAGTGTTCTCGCATTTGCAAGGGTACCAGCTGATACAGTTGTCAATTCGAATGTACCATCTCCTTGGAGGGTGGCTCTGTGAACCAGCTCACGGTGAACACCGTGATCAGGGTGGCCGCAGACAGAATCATAGAGAAGTAGAGGAAGTGGATGTACTTCACCACAGCTGGGCGCTCATCTGGCTGGTCACACCGAGGCTGAGGATAGATAAAGTCCAGGACCAACCTGATCAAGCCTAGGAGCAGGCCCACGATCAGGCCTGAGAAGGCACCCTGAAAACCAGAGCAAAACCACCTTAGCAAGAGACAGCAAGAGCTTGGGCCTCTAGATACTCCAGGAAGCCTTCATGAGAGCTTGGCTTACTTATGACCATCACTGCCTGTGCATGTGATTTGGAACGGTCTGGAGCTATGTATCTGTTTCTCTTCCATCACACAGTCAGTCAGTCCATGTCCTGGAGGGATTTGTTCCAGGAGTCCTGTGGGTGCCAGAGCCCACCCATGCTCAAGCCCCTTATCTAAAACGGTGTAGCGTTTGCACGTAACCTTCACACATTCTCATGTGTACTTTAAATCATCTCTTGATTGCTTGTAATACCTAAGACAATGTAAGTGCCGTGGGGATAGTTTTATACTCGGTGGTTTAGAGAATAATAATAGAGTCTGTACATGTTCAGTACATATGCATTTTTAAAAAAATTTTTTCAATCCGCTATAAATTGAATCTGCCGATGTGGAACCCACAGATGTGGAGGGCCAGCTGTCATGCATCATGCAATTTACTCATTCCCTTCTATTAAACAGCTTTCCTGTTTAATGATGAAAGTGCATCAAGATTCTTCTGAAATCCCCACTGCACTCGTATGGTCTGCCGCCGAGCTCCCCCCTCCCCAGCAACACCGAGTCCAGCCCATCCTCGGTCCCCACTACCACCACCCGCCCCCGCTCCACATGGGCAGGCTTGGTTCTTGCATGGTGCGGGCTGATCCACAGCTACCTTTTCATTAGCCCGCTTGCAGAAGCATCCCACGATGAAGACCACAGCCACGGGCGGCTGCAGGTAGGAGCTGATGGACTGGATGTAGATGAAAAGTTGGCCTCCCTGGTTGGCCTGAACAACAGGGATCCAGAGGATCGAGATCAACACCAGCAGAACCACGAACACCCTGCGCCGGACAGAGAGGGCCAGATTAGCGCCAGCTTCCCTGAACATTCTCTCTCTGTGTCCTTTCCTCCCTCCCTCTCTCCCTCCCTCTCTTACTGCCCCTCTCCTTCCGGAGCTTTACTGAGTATCACTTACACATCCTTAATTCCATCCCTTGTAAGTATACAATCTAATAACTTTTGGTAAATTCACAGAGTTGCGAAACCATTACCGCAATCAAAATTTATGGCCTTACAGATGCCCAACAGGTACTAAAAGCAGAACAAAGCCTGACCTTCAGTTTGTACCCTTTGTTACTGCAAGCCTTGTTTCAGATCTCTCTTCCGCTCTGCACAGGGGTGTGTTGGTCATTTGAGCACCTGTCTAGGAGCTGGCTGGACGGGGTTGATTAGCCCTGAATTTACACGCTCTCACCCACTTCAAGACTGAGGACACCAAGGTTTATATGGATAGTCAGCTACACCCAGAAGTCTCCGGCCATTGTCCTAAACCTATGATCGAGATTCCAGGAATGCAGAACCCCTCACGACTGAGACCACTACAGAGACAGTCCTCTCCTGGGGACAAAACCATCCCCTGGCTATAAAGATTCCAGATCTGTGAAACCAGGACTGAGATAACGATGCACTGGACCCCCGCCCGCCGGCCAATCCTTAAAGGCTGGCCTCCTCCCTTTGCAGGGGAGCCAGTCTGAACTACTATGTCCGAGTGTGCTACCTAAGCTGAAGGCATTTCTTCTCTTCCTTCTAACTTTTCAATTAAAGCTTTGTTTTTTTTCTGTTAAAAATTTAGAACATCCGTCACACCCAAAAGTTCCCTCAAGCTCATTAGTAGTTTATTGCTTCTCCCACCCTGAGCAACCAGTTACCTGCTCGCTATAGTTTTGCCTTTCCCTGACAGTTCCTATAAATGGTGTCCTGTGACAGGTGGTCTTTTGTAACTGGCTTTGGTCTTGAGTTTTTGGAGGTTCAGCCATGTCACAACACGCATCAGTATTTCATTCCTTTTTATGGTTGAAAAGTACACCACTGTCTTGGATATGCCATTACATGCCACTGTTTATTCCTCATCCGTAGATGGACATTTGAATTTAACTTTTTTTTTTTTGGCTATTATGAATAGTGCTTCTATGAACGTGTATATGCAAATCTCTGTGTAGACATGTATTTTTATTTTTAGGAATGCTGACTGCTGAGTTACAGAGTGAATTTATGCTCCACATTTTAAGAAACTGCCAAACTGTTTTTGGACATTTGGATCATTTTATATTTCTGCCCATAATGTATAAGAGTCCCAGTTTCGCTACTTGGTCTTTTTTATTATAGCCATTCTAGTGGGTGTGTAGTGGCATCTCATTGTAGATTTAATTTGTATTTCTCTCATAATGAATGATGAATATCTTTTTGTGGGCTTATTAGCTATTTATAGTCTTCCTTGGTGAAATGTTATTAAAATCTTTTGGTTGTGGGCCTTATGTTTTATGACCTCCGCATATAATCTAGGTTACAAGTTCTAGGTCATCATGTTTTCTCCCAGTCTGTGGCTTGTCTTCATTTTCTTAAAGGAGTCTTTCAAAGTGGAAATGTTTTAAATTTTGGTGAAGTCCATTGTAACACTTTTTCTTTCATGGATTGTGCTTTGGGTGTCATATCACAAGGCTGAAGATAAGCCTCAGGGTGCACCTTCTTGGGTGACAGAGCCCCAAGATGCTTATCTGGATGTATTTTACGTAAGGTACTAGGAGTTGAAACTGGGACCTTTGTACTGAGTTACATCCCCAGCCCTTTTTATTTTTTAATTTTGAGATGAGGTCTTGCTAAGTTGCTAAGTGCCCGGGCTGGGCTTGAACTTGCAATTCTGCTCAGTCTCCCAGAGTGCTAGGATCACAGGTGTGCGCCACCACACCTGGTTTACCTGCCACTAATTACACCCCTCCCATTAGATTTCGGGGCTTTGCAGAGGCCATGGATAGAAACCTTTCTCTCAGCTGCAAAACACCCCTTTCCCTGGATCTGGCTCACTCCCCTCATCCCTCAGGTCCCAATCCAGGTTGGGTCGCCTCCTGTGAGTCTCTGGGTCTCCTGACTCCCCACAGAACACTCCTTAGGGCTGTGCTTGTCAGCTGCCTTCTCCTCCCTGGTCCCTGATGGCAAGAACTGCATGTTGGCGCTCTTCCGTGCTGATACTTGGTGCGCAGGAAGTCAGTGCTCACTGAACCGCTTTTGAATGAAGGGAGCTCCGTGGAGTCCTAAGGTCCTCCTCTTTGCCATCGGAGGATCCCGAGCCAGCCTCGTTAAATTGCTGGTTGGACTCTGCCTGTGGTATGTGTGGACTCGGATCTCCCCTCCCTGAGTACCTGGATGTTGCACTCACCCATCTGGCCCCACCCGGGAAGGCCTTACCTGCCGACAACCATGAGCTCCCTCTCAGACGCCCGTGGCCGGATGTGATTCCAGACGTCCATGGTGAAGATGGTACTGGCACTGTTAAAGATGGAGGTGAGGGAGGACATGAGAGCCGCCACCATCACAGCCATCATGAGCCCACGGAGTCCTAGAGGCAGAAGGGAGGTCTATGGGCCTTGAGTTTTCTGTCAACAGCTTCTGCCTTCACGCATGACCCTGCTACCCCAGGCCCAAAGCCAGCTGGTCCCGCTGGGCTCATCTCCGAGGAGGCAGAACCTCAGAGAGGGTGACCGACTGAGAGTTGGACGGACACAACTATGGCTTCTGGGGAGACCCTGGACCCAGGGCTCAGGTCCTGCGCCTGGAGTCTGTTCCTGCCCTCAGCCCTCCCATCTTGTCCCTACCTCAGATCAGAGCCCGGCCAATGGGATCCTTTCTGGGTGCTCTTGGGGACCGAGGTGGGGCGAGGGGGCAGTACCTGTGGGCATGAGCTCTAGCACCAGTTTGGGATACGCGATGTCCGAGCAGCCAGAGGGGTTGCTGCAGACCTTCTGGCAGATTTCTGGATGAGCACAGGCCACTTGATCTGTGGAGGAAACGCGGGGGGAGTTGAGCAAGCAGCCTCAGAGCCCAGGCCTAATGCAGTGTGGCCTACGCAGGCCGGCACCAGGAGATAGGTTTAATGTCTATGTGTTTACAGCTCGGGGAGCTTAAAAAAAGCCTCGACTTTATAAGTTGTGACCTTGTTACTTGACCTTTCTGACTGAGCTGCCACATCTGTAAAACTGGGAGAATAACATACGATCGGAGTGATAACTGGCTGAGATGATACTTGTAAAGCACTTAGCACCGAATCTCATCCTAGGAGGTGCGGAGAATATACCACCAAACACAGCCCCAGTGGCTTCTCACCACAGTGTTGTGCATCAGCCTCCCTCTGCCCCAAAGGGGGACAAAAACAATTCATACCTGGACCAAAGTTCCACACTGCTTAACACATGGCAAGCACTTTTTCTTTTCAGTACTGAGGCTCAAACCCAGGGCCTTCTGTCTCCAGCCTTTTGCTTTTTTTTTTTTTTTTAAGTTTGAGACAGGCTCTCACTAAATTACTAAGTTGCCCGGGCTGGGCTTGAGTTTATGATCCTCCAGCTCACAGAATTCAACACTTGCTCCTTGTTTTAGACTCAGAGACTCCACCCTGCTACCTCTGAAGCTCCTGCTGTCTGCTTTTCTGTATCAGTTCTTTGCTCTCCTGAGTGACTCGTTGATTCTCCAGTGTAGACCCATCTAGCTGCCCTGGCATCTCTGGGTCTTCATCCCAATCTCTTATTGTGACGAACGCTTCTGCTGTGTTTGGCTCCAGTGTGTCCCTACAGATTCAGGTGTCAGGAGCTGGGTCCTGAGTGTGAATGAAAAGTACATGGTCCCAAAGCTCTTGTTCTGTGTTAGACAAAATCAAGAAGGCAGATTAAAATTACTATTATTATTTTTTTTTTTTTGTGGTACCGGGGATCGAACTCAGGCCCTTGTGCTTACAAGGCAAGCACTCTAATCACTGAGCTAAATCCCCAGCCCCAAATAAAGTTTCCTTTTTTTTTTCTTTTGGGTGCCGGGGATCGAACTCAGGGCCTTGTGCTTGCTAGGCAGGCACTCTAACCGGTGAGCTAAATCCCCAGCCCTGATTAAAATTATTTGATGAGAAGTTTTGGGAAGAAATAATCTTATTGAGAATAATCCTTTGAGAAGGTCAAAGCCCTTAGCATTTTTTTTTTTTTTTTTTTTTTTGGTGCTGAGGATCAAACTCCAGGCCCTGTGCTTGTGAGGCAAGTGCTCTACTACTGAGCTAAGTCCCCGGCCACTCTTGGCTTCTTATTCTTCTTCTGGGGAAACTCAGAGTAGATAATACACTGTCAGGGGCCCCCCAGCTAGGCCACAGGTCTGGATTAAGCTCAGATCTGCACGTGTTCTGCCTCTTGTTGTCTAAAGGCTCCCTGTCTTCTTGGCACACTGCGAGGGAGCAAGGATCTCCCTGAAATACTTAATTATTAACTACAGAGTTTTTATTTTTCCTACTAGGAATGCAACCTTCAACCATGGCACAAGTGGCAGATGCAGAGCTGGTGAAGCACGCTTGTTGCAGAAAACTATTTGATCATTTGTCCAAGAATACATATGTTCATCGTAGGGGAATAGGTTGCTTCAACTGAGTCATGAATGATGGCATCAGTCTTGTGGTCAGTAACATCCACTCACTAGTTAATCAGCCCGCTGTTTCCTGCACACGGGGAATTCGCCTAGAAAACTTCAGACCCCCTGACACTTGAAATAAAGGATGAGTCAAATCCAAACACAGCACCAAGCCTTCTTTCTACAGTTTGGGCAGTCACCGAAGATTCTCTATGACTCAGATGCTGTGGAAACACTGTACATACACCTGGTTTAAATTTCACAGCTCTGGGGAAGATATTGTTCTTGTCCATTCATTCATTTGACAGGGTTTCGCTATGTAGTCCAGGCTGGATTTGAGCTCACTGTGTGGCCCAGGCTGGTCTCAAACTTGGGCGATCTTCCTGCCTCAGCCTCTCAAGTGCTGGGATTACAGGCATGTGCTGCTACCCCCAGCTGTCCCTATTTTAAAGACCAGGAAACTAAGCCCCAGAGGGTTTGCCCATGCAGAAGGTGTGTATGCTAGCTAAGACTAAGACTCAAACCCTTACTTTATTACAAAGCAGAGGCTGAGAAGATTGGCTTTGTAAATAGGTACATTTGTAAATTCTCTGTGTGTGTGTGTTTTAAGGTTATCTTACTTCTTTTTAAATTTCTATAGAAACTTAAAAAAAAATGTGCCATTTTTATCTGGACTCAGTGGAAGTGGGTTTAGTCCAGACTCATACGAGCCTAGGATCAGAGCATCATTTTCAGGCAGCTCTGCGCCCATCTGAAGATTTAGGAGGGACCTGGGGAGCTGAGGTAGAGGGAGCAGAAGCAGGAAGATAGAATGGTTTGCATGTGAAGCCACGGATTCTCAATCTTTTGGTGGTCATGTTAAAAATAAATAACCAGGCTTCACCTCCAGGCATTCTGACTTAGTAGTTCCAGGACAGGCTTGAAAGCCTGTCTTTCTAACAAGTTGCAAGGAAACACTGCTAGGTTGGGGACTGCACTTTAAGAAGCTTTGTTCTGAGCCTCCAAAGAAGGGTGAGAGACTTCATAGACACAATGCCACTTTATTCTCCCTACCTTACCTCACTCTCTAAAATTCCTTTGCACTTATTCCTGGAACCATATGATAGTTTTTCACGTGTAGTTTATCTTACTTTTTTTGTTGTTGTGTCTCCTTTAACAATGGTTATTAATTGGCTGATTTTTCAGAGATGGCCAGAGTATCATTACTAATCTCCCAGATCGCAGTCCAAGGCTTTGGATGTGATTTGCATGTCTAAGAGTCAGCTTTTGGAGGCAGGTACGCCTGGGTTCAAATCCTGGCTTACCCAGCATATATCCCTAAGTGCCAGTATGTGATCCCAGACTCCTCCTCGTTTCCGTAACCCTCACACCCAATCCATCACCAATCTGATTGGCTCCGCCCTAAAATATATTTTCAAACCATCTGCCCAGATGAACCACTGCCTCCTCGGGCAGGATTTCCCTGCAAACTTGTCAAAAGTAGCCGTCTCACATTCCCTCGATCTCTCCCTGTACATTTCCTTCTCACAGCACTTAGCACAACTAATACTTTTCCCATTTATTTATGTATTTTTTTCTGTTTCCTTCACCTCCAGAGTGTAAATCCCACTGTAGCAGGGATTCTGCATGTGCTTTTCACCTGTGTATCCTCAGGGTCTATTAGAACTGCTCTAAGCCTGATGAAGTATTTTTAAGTCTTATTTTGCAAGTGAGGAAATTGAGACAAAGAGAGATCAGGAGATATACACAACTCGTGAGTAGCAGAACCAAGACTCGGGCCCAATCCCAGAATTCAGTACTATGGGCAGTGCCCTGACTTCTCTTCCCCAGCCCTTCCCTCCTAATTCTTAAGGATTCTACATTATTGCATACTACCCTTGTTTTACTTCTGTGTAACATTGTGTCAAATGAGGCATAGGGGAGCAAATTCTGCTTTACATCCCCCTTTGATGGATATGGAGCTGTGGTGGATGGCAGGGAAACTGGGCGAAGGGGAAGAGGGACGCTTTCTCCTGTACAGATCGCCAGGGCCTGACACCACAGTGTCTCACAGTAATATTGCCCTACTATGCAGCATTTTTATCCCCTGGTACAAATATAACCTTTACCACATTTTTAAAAAAAAGAAAAAAACTAAGGCGAATGTTCTAGAGACATTGATATCCTCTGATATTTGTTAAGGAAAGTACCCCCCAAAAGATCCCAAAATTACCAAACCACTGAACTCAAACACTAAAACGTAAGATTTCAAGGGACTGACATTTGTAACCACACAACTTTAGTCTGTTTTGTGGTACAAAGACACATAGTTGAGGAAGGTGCCCAGTGAATTTCCACTTGGTTTGGCTCAAGGCACCACAGCACTTACTCACTGAACCAATGTTGGGAAACTAAGTGAAGAGATGCCTGGACCGAGACTACTCCATCTGATCACTAGCACAGGACTCTGGTCGTTCACTCTGTGAGCAGTCAGTAACATGTTTAGAAAACTCCACAGGGACTGGGACTTGCAGAGGACCTTGCCTCCCAGCTGTCTTCTCACCTGGAAAGAGGACGCGGCTGACCATACCAGGGAACACCACTAGGAAAAGGGGAAGAACCTTCAGGTAGGCGGCCATCAGGGATCCACCTTTGGCATGGGACAGGTTCTTGGCAGCCAGACTGCGCTGGACGATCACCTGGAATACAGGGAGGGTGGTTGGAAGCTGAGATGGCTTTCTCGGGAGGCACACTAGGTGTGCAGTGTCCTGGGAGCACAGTAGATTTGGCGGTGTTGCTTGTTGGGCTTGGCTCTGAGGAAGCATTGCTTTGTCTTCAGTCCTCGCCGTCTGAGCGGCGCGGCTGTGACCCTGCTCTGTTCTCTCCTTGCACCTTTGTCCAGGGTGAGCCCTGGACATTTACAGTTAATAGAATGAGTCCATTATCACCATCTGTTAAGGAAAAAGTGTATCCATGGGACAGTCCCATTAAAACTCTTCTTGGAAATTCTTCCTAATAAAGGCAAAGGAAAGAGGCACCCTACCCCTGTAGCCTCCAGTAGGATTGTGAACCGTGGGGGGTCTCACGGAGCTGCCGCCTGCGTCTCCGCCATCGCACTAGCAAACCTCTTTGAGGCTGAAATCATCTCAGAGGAAAGAAAACCAGGAGATGAAGGAAGAGAAATAATTTCTAATGAGCCCTTCCATTGAGCTCCCCAGGTCTGGCTTACAGTGTGAACTCTGGAGAGGAACAAAGGCAGCGTGGGGCTCGAATCCTGCCTCCCCGCTTCCTGACTCTGTGACTTTGAGCAGGCAGCTTTACCTCTCTTTGCCTTAGTCTTATCTGTTGAGAGGATAAAATCAAGCCAGTTTTGATGATTAAATGAAGTAAGAACACTTAGAATACTTTGCTAGTGTCTGACACATAGTAACTGCCCCATGAATGTTAGTTACCGTTATCCACCTCTATCCTCTCAGACATATTAGCTTTCAGAAATCCTCCTTTGTGTTTAAACTATTATTTTTCCTACAAATAGCAAAAGTTCACACCAAGTCATCAAAGAACCCTTAATGGGAAGAGTGTCCAGAGGTAGGATTTGCCCAAACCCCATACTACCACACCCTTAATAATTTATTAAATCCTACTGTTCACATGTGCACATATTTGGAGGTGCAGTGGGGTGAGATGTCACCTTGAGAATGTATCATCTGCAGAACCCACAATACTGAACCTTGTCAGACAACAGTCAGAGGCACCAAAACGATCAAAGACAGTGTAAAATAGGCGTCTTTCGTTAATGATCTAACTGCAGTCACAGTGACACAAACCAAGCCAGATGGACAAGCGCCAAGGACAGGTACCCGGGGCCAACGGGACACAACCCATTGCCAGTCCAAACTCAAACCTCATCACAACTGGCCACCCAACCGAGTCATCATTCTGTAACTGTCAAACGCTGAAAGGGATAGTAGCTGAGTGGCTGTTGATAAGTAACATCTCAGTTGAAGAAAAAAAAGAATGAACTAAGAGGAAGAAAAATGGAATCCATGTATGTGGAAGGAAGGGGCTTAAGGAGCTATCTCTCTTTTTTTTTTAGTGTTCAGTTTTTATATTTTAATTTTGCATCTTTGAGATAGGATCTCACTAGATAACCTAGGGTGGACTCAAACTTGCAATCCTCCTGCCTCAGCCTTCCAAATGCTGGAATTACAGGTGTGTGTTGGCAGGCTCAGCCTCAGGAACTAAGTCTTCATCTATCATGGCACCCGTCATCCACCCACCTTATCTTCATGTGTGCATCTCCTGACAATTATGTGCAAACTATTTCTATGATGGGGATGGGAAAGAAGGGACAAGAGCGTCTGGTGGGGGCTTCTGCACAGAAATACGACAAGGGCACGATTCTCAGAGTCAGGGGTGGACTGCTCTGTGGCCTCCAGGGAATGAATGGAGCGGCTGAGAGCTCAGACAGACTTGGGTGGGAATCCCTGCTCTGTGTGAGGTTCCCAGCTCCTTAACCTCCCCAGGGCTCAGTGTTTGTATCTGCAGTGGAGGTAATAACAGTGTTTGTTTTTTGAGGAATCCTGCAGTTCTTAAGGAGAGTAGTAGTGATCATCACTGCCATTGTCACTGCTGTTGATGGAAGAAATTAGAGAAAGAAGTTCAAATAGGTCAACAAAATAGAAGAGAGCTAAGACTCGCCACTGGGAGCCCTATCAGGGCTGTAGGCGAGCGGGTCAGAAGCCCAAAAACAGAGAATGCTGGGCCAATCCCGGAAGCAGGAAGTTGTTGGAGGAGGAGCTGGGCAGCTGAAACTGGCCATGACCGGCTTCTGAAATGGCCTTTTCCTGGTGGCAGAAGGAACCAGCGTCTTAAAAGCACCAAGGCTGAGAAAGCAAAAAGAAGGAGGAGGACAGATGAGAAATGCAAATGCAGCTTTGCTGGGAGCGATGAGTCAGGAGAAAGGGCAGAGGGGGTCTTGACTGTTGCTACCGTCTGGCCTGGAGAATCACAGCCTACAGCGTCTGCACCAGGCTGCCTGCAGCTTCTCCTGACCCCTCTCCCAGACCTTTCCGTTGAGCGAGGCGAGCTCAGTTCTTGCTAAGGTTCGTCCACTCCAGGGGAGCAACATTCCAGAGCGTTCGTGGCATCAGAACCTGGTCCTCACAAGACCGCCCTCCTTTGGGCTTCAGGATGAACCATCTTGAGCTCAGAACTTTGTTTTCTCAGGTCGTGAGTCCTGATGTGTCTGGAGGGTTACAGAGGCCTCAGTGACCTGCCAGTGCCTGCGTGAGCTGGTTTAGGGCGCTGTGGGAAAGGAGGGAAATGTCATGTTGTGAGCATTGTGACGTTGGGGCCAATGGGGCAAAACCGGATTCTTCCTGTTGCTATTTAAAATTTTTTTTTTTTAACAGTAGACTTGTGGAGGAGCGTTTTGCCTCTTCTTGTGAAATCCTCACCCACATGGCTTCGCTATCGGCATGGGCACAGTTGCATGATCTCCAAGAAGTTTGTCAAGGTAGAGAAATTCCCCAGGACTTTTAACCTGAGGCCCTCAGAGTCATCAGCCTTTTTTCTGGTTGGTCCACAGAGAGAGGCAGTCGTCAGCAAGTTAGAAAGAACGATGGTGGTAAAGAAATGCAGACGAAGATGCCAGAGTTTCTGAAGGCTAGTTCAACTTCCTGTGGTTTATAGTCCATAAACTAATCAGTCTCCACCCTTTTCCTAAACGAGTTTTTTTTGTCACCTATAGCAGTATACTGATATGTGCATAAATTACATTTATTTGGATGCTGTGAGTGAGACTCTGACGTGTGGAATCACCTTATTTGAGCAAAGGTGGGGAGCATGAAGATTCCTTTCTTCAAGGCTGGGGAGTTTACTATCATTTTGCATTTGGCTTGACTATTATCTGTCGTTTCTCAGGACTCCAGCCATACAAATACTAAGGCTAGAACACTTAAGAATATGGTGGTAAAATGCAAAGATATCAGGTGATAACATATTCTTTTCTAAAAAGGATTTTAAAAATTAACTTATTTTTTATTTGGCAGCTGGGCAAGGTGGCACGTGCCAATTGTTCCAGCTGCTCCAGAGGCTGAGGCACGAAGATTTCTCGAGCCCAAGAGTTCGAGAACAATCTGGGCAACATAGCAAGATGTATCTCTTTTTGGAAAAATTACATATATTTATCACGTACAGCACATTCGTATGTATATATTGTGGAACAGCTAAACAGAGATAACATATGGATTACCTCACATTCTTTCTTTTTTTCTTTTTTATTTCTTTCCCTTTTTCTTGGCAGTGTGAACACTAAAAATCTACTATTTTAATGATTTTCTATACATTGTTATTAACTATAGCCACCATCTTGAATTTGTTCCTCCTGTCTGGCTGAAACATTGTATCCTTTGACCCACATCTCTCCAGTCTCCCACCCTCCAGTCCCTTGTATTCTACTTCTGAGTTCAGCCTCTTTAGATTCCACGTATGAGTGAGATCACGTGGCTTTTGTCTTTTTGTGTCTGACATATTTCACTTAACATAACGACCTCCAGGTTCAATCCTATTGTCACAAACGACAGGATTTCATTCCCTTTTGTGGCTGGATAATTTGCCATTGTATATATATATATCTATGTACACCACATTGTCTTTGTCCGTTCTTCTGCCTGTGGACACTTGGTGATTGTGGCTAGTGCTTTAGTGGATGTTTCTCAGTCATACTCTGACATATACCTAGTAGTAGGATTACTGCTTCACTGAGGTGTCAAAAGGAGACAGGAAAGGGTTTATAGCTTAGTGAAAACAAAGTCCTTTCTACTGGAAATCTGGAGCTAGGATTGAAAAGAACTCTGTCTTCTATTACCATGAAACGATGTCTCCAATATGACTTTAGGAGGTAGCTGGATAACTTCCAGCCTAAGTCTTACTGCTTGAAAACCCTCCAGCCAGGGAGTAGGGTGCCGCCCTCCGCAGCAGCCCCCAGCCTGCTAAGGGAACATGCCTCATCAGAAAGCTAGCAGGATGAATCGAGATGAAGTGCTCGAATCAGTGACTGGTAAATCATATGGCATCTGTACATGTTTAAACAGCATTACTCTCATCGGTCACTGCTTTCCTTTCACATCTCTGTCTGGGATGATCTGGAACGTATCCTTGATCTGTGAACAACAAATGTCGGTTTGCTTTCTTGTATTCAATGCGGGCCCGATGAAGGGCTACCGGTGATGCACATTTCCTAGGCGGCACCAGCACAGTGAGCCAGCACATTCTTTGGACTGTGTGGAATCTGACTCAGCAGAAAGCCCCTGTGATGACCAAAGTCAAAGGGTTAGAGGAGGGGGTGGCTTCTGGGCCCTTTTGGCCTGCCTGGTGTTTGGAAGATCAAGTCCTCTTGGACTAAGTCCTTAGGCTCTTGAGGGGGATATGCTAGAGTAAAGGTTTGCAGAGGCTCAAGTAGTTATTACTAACACCAGCCTGGTGAGCTGTGTCAAGAACAGTAACATAAACCATCGTAGGGCTGTAAATGTTTGTAATAGTTTATTTATTAAATGTTTCTGCAACAAAAAGATAGGACCAAATTCCTCCTGCATCCCTATTTTGTAACTACTAGTAACCTCATTTAACGGATGAGGAAATGGAGCCTTGGAGATGTTAAACAGTGTCCCCGTGTTAGGATACTTGAGCTTAATTCCAGGCCTGTTAAATTTAAAACCTATGGAGATAGCCTGGATCTCACGGTCTCATCTACCTGAGATTTGCTAAGGGTGAGAAGTAAGTCTGTCTCCGGAAGGCGGCAGAATATGTGCGCCACACCAGTTACTGTCACGTGTCCTCTGCTCTTCAGTCGGAGTCCTGGCCTGTGGGTGGTAGCTGGGTTCCGTTAGGTGTGATGTCTCCTGCATCCATTCAGCTGTCTGAGCCTGTGATCGTTGCTCTAATGAAGCTCTCATCAGCCCTGACTATGCAATGTAGCTTCCAAAACAGTACACAGATCTCTGGGCTTTTGTGTACCAGAGAAAAACATTTGAGCGGGTGATACATTCCTGGTTCAAAGCCCAAGAATGTACAAAGAGGTATGCAGAGAAGCGGCTCATCTTCACTCAGCTGCCTGTGATTGTTGGCTCTCTTAGTTTTATGCAAGTCCATGCAGAAAGCTTCCTACACATACAAGCAAACACTGCTTCTGTCCTACTCCCACCCGCGGCTTTATCACTGCACTTTTTGCCTTTCTCGTTTCTTTCTTCACACTGGTCACCATTTGCCTCAAGGTCTTTGGTCTGGTGGTTCCCTGTGCCACGAACTTCCTTCCTCTGACAATTACAGGGAGCACTCACTGTCCTCCATCCAAGGAAGGCAGTCTAGCATTCCCACAAGAAATAAAAACAGAGCTACCATACGATCCAGCAATCCCACCACTGGGTGTAGCTCCAAAGGCTATGAACTAAGTATATTGAAAAGACACTTGTACCGCCATGTTCCTTGCTGCACTATTTGCAACAACCAAGATATGGAATCCATCTGTGTCCATCATCAGGCGAGTGGATGAAGAAAATGTGTATGTGCACAGTAGAATACTACTCAGCAATAAAAAGGATGGAATCTTGTCACTTGCAGCAAGATGGAGGGACCAAGAGGACATAACGTTAAGTGAAATAAACCAGGGATAGAAAGAAAAGTACCACATAGTATCTTCGGTGGACTAATTACGGTCAACTTGAGCAGGAATGCTCAGCTGGACTGAGCTGGTGTGGTTCTGGGCATAGAAGATCCACCTGAAGATTATCACCAACACACCATGAAGGAGAACGAGAGCAGAAGATAGGCAGCAGCTGTACCCCAGGAGAAGCGCCATTGTGGCTGGTTTCCCTGAATGAACTCAACTCTTCTCCTGCTCTGGGCCTTGCTGTCATCAGGGATGGCTGCTGTTTGCTTCAGGGGAGCTCTGGTCTTCATCTCTGCTGTGAGCATCGTACCCTGGCTCCAGTATTGCTATCTTCAGCCTTTTGGTGCATACGGAGATGTACACAGGACATTGCTGTGGGCTCCCAGCCTTGATTGGATCTATCAGGTCTCCAGCGCACAGGTAGATGTTCTGCACTCTTCCTGAATTT